>WOXC01007935.1:232500-353118 GCA_011680675.1 Gymnobelideus leadbeateri | reverse complement strand
TGTTTCAGGGGAAAATATGGTCATCCAGTGGAATAGAGGACTTTCAAGCATTCTTGAGGAAAAAACCAGAGTTGAATAGAAAATTTGACATCCAGACACAAAAAGTAAGAGATGCCTGAGAAGGTAATCAGGGAAAAGAAATCAAAAGGAACTTATCAAAGTTGAACTATTTACATTCCTATATGGAAAAGCAATATCTGTGACTGATGATATCTTTCTCACTATGAAAATAATGGAAGAAGGGGGTGTGGTCATATGAATACATATGTGAATGTTTGTGTATATGGTTACAGTTATATATGGATAGAGGGCATAGGTTGATTTTGTTGGGAAGGGAGAGTACTCAAGGGATGAAATTATGAGGTGAGAGAGGAAAGTGGCAAGAGGAGATGGGGAGAGACATGGTAGGGTAAACTATCTCATGTAAGGGAAGTGGGTGCAAAGGAGGGGGAGAATAAGGAAGGCTAAAAAGGCAAAACCACATTCACATTGAATTTGGTTCAGGGAGAAAATGACATACATACTAAATGGGATATCTCAACCTGCAGCAGGATAGGGGGAAGGGGGATGAGAGGAGAGATGATGGATGGGAGGGCATCCTTGGGGTGAGGGGAGGTTGGAAGTACCCACTATAGAAGAGGGACAGGATCATGTAGGGAATGGACCGGGTGGGGGGTGGGATCAGTGGGAGGGAATTATAAGCAGCCTTGTACAATATATCTACTATGACAATGTTTTGCATAGCTAGACATGTACAACATATACTGAATTACTTATATCCCAAGAAGGAATGGGTGACAAGGGAGGAAGGAAATGGATCTGAAATTCAAGGTCGTAACATTAAATGTTTCAAATATATATATAAATACTATTATTAATACTCTTTTGCCTATAATTGGGAGATAAGATGTGCAGGCATTGGGACACAAAGATTCATCTTCCTCTAATGGAAAAGTCGATGGGGGTATGGGAGAAGGTATGGGAGAGAGCAGATTGGAGGAAGCGATATCTTGTGGGACTGCTATTCTGGGAGGTTGGGTAGGGGAATAATGGGGGGAAAATGATTGTAACTCAAAATCTGGCGGAAATGAATGATGTAAAACAGAAGTTAATAAAGTATTTGTTTAAAAAAAAAAAAAAAAAAAGAAAATCAGTATCACAGTATGATTCCTAGTGGTGGGTAAGAAGCAGTGGATAGGACTATAGACAAATCACCATTGTTATAATGGTTGCCATTTATACAATTAGATACTTACAAACAGGGACATGCTGGAACCAGCTCCTACCAGCTGGGAGAGAGCCAATTGTTAAGGTTTTATTGTGAGAATTTACACCTCAGAAAGCTACAAATCAAGGTCTGATTTATTGTTTTGTTGATTTCTAAACTTAAAAAATTGATGGAGAAAATGTTAACAAAGATTAAATGTAAATATGCATCCTGCTGTATTTTTCTTAGCACACCACTATGTGTGTTCCCCCATCCACTTTTGCAGGAATGGTGGCAGAGCAGTGGGAAACGTGGCAGGTGATGTTAAATCATACGGTTTTTAAACCATCCGTAAACTTAAACTTAGCTATTGGTACTCTGAACATAAGAATACTGTAGTGAAATGGAAGGATGGCTCAGAGGTCCTCCTTTTGAAGAAAAATAAAGGATTTGATAAAATGAGTTTATCACACATATAAAGGGACCATTTCATGGGATATTTGGTTGTCTTGTATAACAATGCTCATTCATAAGCATGAGAAAAAAATGAAAATAATTACTGTGTATACAACTATCAGTTAATAAGCATTTATTAAGTACCTACTATGTGCCCAAAAATATGCTAATTACTGTGGATAGAAAACAACTGAAAGATAGTCCCTGTTCTCAAGGAGCTCACAGTCTAATAGGGGGTTTCAATAAGCAAATAAATACATACAAACAGGATAAATAGGAGATAATTAAAAGAGGGAAAGCACTAAAATTAAGAGAAGTTGGGAAAGGCTTCCTGTAGAAGATATGATTTTTAGTTGGAATTTGAAGGAAGCCAAGAGGAGGAGGTAAGGAGGAAGAGAGCATTGCAGACATGGGGAATTGTCACAAAAAATTTCTAGACCTGAGAGATGGAGTGTCTTGCTCATAGAATAGTGAGGGGAACAGTGTCACTGATTTGAAGAATATATAGTAAGGTAAAAGGTATAAGAGGATGGGCGGGAGAGTGGTAGGTTATGAAGGGCTTTGAATGCCAAACAGATTTTGTATTTTTTAACGTGGAGTAGATAGGGAGCTATTGGAGTTTGTTGAGTTGTGACATGGTCATCACTTTAGGAAAATCACTTCAGCAGCTGAATAGAGGATGGATTGGAGTGAGGAGAAATTTGAGGCAAGCAGACTCACCAGTTGGCTCAGAGTTATCCAAATGTCAGGTGTTGGGGGTCTGCACCAGGATAGTGGCAGAATTAGAAGAGAAAAAGAGGCATATTAGAGAGACATTGCAAAGGTGAAATCAATAGGCTTTCTGTTGCTGAAGATGCATGGGCCTGATGAAGATTAGATAAGATGGATCAAGAATAAGAAATTAATTAGGCCAAAGACTTATAGACTATGTGGAGTCCTTATGCCTACATATCATGACTGTATTCTTTTTTTTTTTTTTTGAGGGCAATTGGGGTTAAGTAACTTGCCCAAGGTCACATGGCTAGGTTTTTGTTTGTTTGTTTGTTTGTATGTGCTAAGTGTCTGAGGCCGTATCCGAACTCAGGTCCTTCTGACTCCAGGGCCGGTGCTCTACTCACTGCACCACCTAGCCCCCATGATTATATTCTTAAAAAAAAAAAAAATTAGAAGGCCCTGAATATAGCAAGTACCAAATAATAATCACATAAGCAAAAAAAAATAAAATTGATCATGTATAATAGACAAGAAATAGCTTGGTACTAAGATGAAAATTGTTCCTTAAATAGTTGTCTCTGCAAAGTCAAACTACCAGCTTTTTAGAGCTAAGATTGTAATTTAAAGCATATATTTTAAAACAACTTTAACCTTACATATTTAAGCAAGTTACTGGTGATAAAATGTGAAATATTGATGGAAAAATGGACTAGTCATCAATTACAATAATTATATACCAAGTTCAATTAGTATTCATTCATATAATGAGAAAACAAAGCAGAAATATAGGACAGTCAAGCACAATGCTAGTTTAAAATGTAAACTCACTTGTAAAAACTTATAGAGAAGAAAGATGGAAAAAATAAAAACAAAAAGAAAGAAAAAAAGAAGGGGTGGCTAGGTGGCACAGTGCCCTGCAGTCAGGAGGACCTGAGTTCAAATGCGGCCTCAGACACTTGAAACAATTACTAGCTGTGTGACTTTGGGCAAGTCACTTAACCCCATTTGCCCTCCAAAAAGCAAAGGAAGGAAGGAAGAAAGAGAAGAAAGATGAGAGAATATATAGGTGTATATCCTTATAAAATAGAAGCAATGGAAGATAAATATATTAAAGAAAGCTTGGTAAGAGATCCAACTAAGCAAGGTCAGCCACAAGACATTTAAGGATGAAACAGGAAGAACAACAAACAAATGAAAGATGGAAAAGATCTGCAAAAATTGCTGTAACAAACTCTTTTTACCATGAAGAAAAGTGGAACCACTATTCTTGCACTTTATCATCATAATCCCAGATATGTTTTAAGAGGAGGTAGAAATGGCATTAAAGCAAACAAAGATGGAGAAAGGAGCTATGGTAAAGATAACACAACCATGAAGGCATTAAGAGATGGAGTTGCAAAGTATCTGAAAGAGGCTTGGGAAAATCTGATACCTTATTAATAAAAAAAAAAAAACGTGACTATAAGAATATCAACACCTATCTTCCTATATGCTTACTTTGTTAGTACATGGAATTTGTATAAGGATAATATCCCAAGAGTATCCTTTATGAGAGTATTAGGAGGTAACAGGCATGCTTTCACAGGTGACATTCCACTATACTCTACATCTTTACCACCACACAACTGAAAGATGTATATATATATATATAAGACCACACTGAGCTCAATATTTGTGAAGTATAAAAAAGTTCTTGATTCAGTAGAGGAAAATGTGCTTGACTATAATTGGTGAGGTCTTCCAGATGTTCTTGTTTTTGGATAACATTATGCTGATTCTATTTAGCTCTGAGTATCCTGTATCAAACCTATAATTATTGAAAAGATCTTGGCCTAATCATTGTCATAGTAGAAGCCAAGTAGAAAAAAACCCCTGTTGTCCAATCTATAATATAAAGTGAGAGTGACAATCTATAGAGTTTATCAGTATACATACTTAAAAAAAAAAAAAAAACATTGTAAATGAACAAAGAACAGGGCCTATAACCAAACACAAGGAAGAGAAGGGGTTGAATTATCTACGGGAAATTACAGAATTCCTTTAATAACCACAAACTACCTTCTGAAATGAAGGTTTATGATTTTAATATCAATATTCTACCTTTGTTGTTATATGGCTACAAATCATGGAACACTACAGTCTCTGAAGAATTATAATTAAGTATCACTCAGAGAGGGATGGAAAGATGCATGGTGAGTGTGAACAAGCTGTAACACATAACAAGTAAGTAATGACAAAGAAGAAATGGCATAAAGGATGCTATCAAAAAAATGCATTATCAGAAATGTAGAGGGGGATTATGTGGGGAGAACAAGGGGTTTCTGTTGGACAGTCTACTCTGTACTGATATCTTTGCGATATAAAGACAGAGTGACGAAGGACCCCCAGGTGGATGCCCTGTGGCAGACTTATGAGAAGGCATAGAAAGTATCCTCCAGAATGGGTGGGCATTAATAGATTTCTATTTGCAAAACTGGAAGGAACATCTACAAAAATGAGATCACAGATTCATTGGCATCCTTGAGTATAGCTAATTAGGGTTAAAAAGCTGATTACTCTATCACCTCCTCTAGGGAAAAATCATTCGGATAAGAAGAATCATGGTGAAGTGGATAAAAAGCCAGTCTTAGAGTCAGGAAGACCTAGGCTCAGGTCTAGCCTCTGACACACAGTGTGTCAGTGGACGTTGGAGAGTCACTTAATCCCTCAGTGCCCCCAGGCACTTCTCACAGATACATTTTTGATCTGTATCTGTGGAGGGAGTTACCAAACTGGTAGTACCCTATTCTGGTAAAATATTCCACCCTCTATCAATGCATCTATAGGAAGAATTTTAAGTAGGCCCAAGAATATGCCTGAGTATACTTTTATCTTGTTAAGCATTCCTTGCTTAGTTTTTGATAAACAGTCAATTGCAGCATGTCATCAAAGCCTGTGAAGTCGAAAGAGGAAGATTGTTTAACAAGAATTTAAATACATGCATGTTTGAAAGGATCATCAGAATGTTTGCCTTACTTTTTGATGCTTTCAGTAGTTCTTCAGAAAACTGACTGTCAACACACATAAGTAGTGTTTATTTCAGAGTGGTGAAAATATACTTTAAAACTAGTTTAGGGAATGGAATACAATGCCACAAACCCTCCCTGTCCAGGCTCCAGGGTCCTCTATAGGAAAACCTTGTTATAACATAGCTCTCTACTATATCCATTTGGATAGAATCAAATCTATCCTTCAAAAACACATCTGCATATGTGAAAACTGTAATTACAAGATAACTAGTCATCTCAGCACTATCAAAGTGTATCACAGTCTGTAACAACTGGATCATATAGTAGTTAAGATGACTAAAGGCAATCATTGTCCAAAAAGCCTCCTACCTAATCAGATTCTACCTAATCAGATTCTAGGCCAAATCTTGTGTTCCTGCATGATGGTGGGGGAAGCACTTTGTAAGTATTAAAAGTGCTATATAGGGGCAGCTAGGTGGTGCAGTGAGTAAGAACGCCAGCCTTGGAGTTGGGATGACCCAAGATTGAATCCGGCCTCAGAAAATGAGCACCCACACACAAATAATGACTAGCCCTGTAACCTTGAGCAAGTTACTTAACCCCAATTGCTCTAAAAAAAAAAAAGAAAGAAAGAAAAGAAAAGAAAAAAAGTGCTATATAAATATGAGCTATTTTTACTCTAATCCTTAAAGGCTAGGAATGCAATGAAAACAAGTTTGCTCAGAATTCTATGTACTAGAACTCCCTATTAACTATTATTTCTAAGTATATAAATGGAATCACAAAATGTTAGAGTTAGAAGCAACCTTTAGAGGCTATTTAGTTGAAGGTCATTTTAAAGATGAAGACACTGAAACTGACAGACAAGTGACTTGCCTAAGGTCACACAGCCTTTGAGTCCATAAGACAGAAAACAGAACAAGTATTCTGACTCCAAGTCTATTTTTTGGTTCACTGCACCAGTGGCTTCCAAACTTTTTACATATTTTTCATGCTCATCCCCAAAAATTGTCACATCCTTATATAGTTTTCATAAAACAATCAATGCAAACAATTTCAACTCATTTTTATTCAAATAAATTAAGAATTTATTATAGTTTTATGCACAAAATGCATTACAAGGATAAAATTAAATAATACAGCAATAAATCTGTATTGTTAAAATGTTTTATAATTTTAATATTTGAAATGTGTAAATTAATAGCATTATCGGTGGTAGAGGTGGACCTGATGGATAAAGGGCTCGCCCTATAATCAGGAAGACCTGAGTTCAAATCCAGCCTTGGATGCTTTTTAGTCATGCCAACACTCAGTTTTCTCACCTTTAACATGAAGATAACAATAGTGCCTACCTCACCAAGTTGTTGTAAGCATCAAATGAGACAGTATTTGTAAAGTGCTTAGCTCAGTTCCTAGCACTTGGTAAGTGCTCAATAAACACTAGTTATTCTTATAATTACCATTGTCATGACTATAGGGAGTGATCTTGTTTTGGGATGCAAAGTTTCTCAAAGAATGGTGTCGACAAAATTGGAACTCATCAGCTAAGTGGCACAGTGATAGGGTACTGGGCAATGTCAGGAAGAACTGAATTCAGATCCAACCTCAGTCACTTACTAGCCATTAGCCGTTACTCTGTGGTAACTCGGTTAACTTCTGCTGGCTTTAGTTTCCTCAACTGTGAAATTGATTGATAGCCCACTTGGTGCTCCAAGGGGTATTGTAAAACCCCTCTTGGCAGAGGGGCTACACCAGGTTGAGGGTAAATGCCCAGGCCTCAGCTGGGTGAGTTAAGGCTATGTCTACCCCAAGCATGGGAAGACTTCTCCAAGGGGAACGGGTAGATGAGAACGATTCGTTCAAACAGCCATTAAGGAGGCTAAAGTAAGTACTGTGGAATGCCTAGTGCTTGGTCAGACATCCAAGATGCCCAGGTCATCCATTGTATCCCAGACTATTGCCAGTTGTCCCAACTTTTGTCTTGTCACTGGACTTGGATGACTCTGGAAGAGAGAGTAAAGCTGATGACTTTGTGCAACTCTGCCTCACTTAAATCCGATTCACGAGCCAGCCAAGACATCACCCTACAATGTCATTGGTCTTCTTTGAAAACCAATGAGGAACAGCAGCAACTTCCAAGGGTTTTTGTGAGGATCAAATGAGATAATATTTGTAAAGCACTTATTAAGTACCTACTATATGCTGGGAACTATGCTAAGTGCTTATTCCTTCTTTCCTTCCTTTCCAATGATTAATTTAGAACAGTGCTTTGTCTTCATGACAGTTACAGAAAGACAGAAAACCATGTTTTTCCTGAAATAAGATGCTACAAATAGTAATAAATTTGTAGAGGTTAGTTTAATAGGCCAAAGTAGCCTTTATATTCATCCTTAGACAAAATATAATAAAAATTTTAGGTGCAAGTGCTTGTTTAAACACACTAGTCCATTAATAGTTCTTGTTTAAATGGAACATCCAATTTGTCCATGGTAAATGGGTTCTTATTGGAGTAGGCTGTTGCCAGGGAGGGATGATCATCCTGCTATATCTAGGCATTGCTGAGTAGGGGTTCACATCTGTACCTGGCCAGGCCTGAGACCCGGGACTTCTCACTTTTCTATTCTCCCCTGGCCACTGGTTCTTCTTTCCCCCTGGTTTTTGTTTTTTTGCTTTTTTGGCAGTCCTGCCCAGGAATTTCTATAAACTAGATTGATACTTTTAGGGAGAAAATAAGCACTTATCAAGTGCTTACTATGTGCCAGACACTTTGCTAAGTGCAGGAAATATAAATAGAATCAAAAATATAGGCAGTCCCTGTCTTCAAGGAGCTCCCATTCTGGGGGGGAGGAGGGGAAGATAACACACCAAAAGGTGTGGGCATGGGTGTAGAGGTGGGAGACCCCTCATCCTAGAGGCATGGTTTTGAAGTCAGGAGAATATCAGGAATAAGGCCAGGAGAGGAATGAAGGCAGGGTGGCCCTGGACCCTTCCACAATATGGAAGCTCCAAGAGAGACTCCCCAACAGGAGAAGGCAGGATGAGAAGGGTGACTTGTGGAGGGATATGCAAGGTGAACAGAAGTCAGGGGTGACAGGCTATTCCAGAGCAAGAAGGTTCCAAGCACTGAGTGAAATTTCAAGATGAGCCATCAGTAGTTAAGGCATGGTTTTGAAGTCCAGAAAAAGTTAGGAACCAAGCCAGAAAGGAAATGAGGAAGGGGGATCATTGGATGTAAAGTAGAAGAGAGTCGAGCTTAGAGGGTAATATGTCAGAATCTTCACTTTTACTCTCCTTAGATCACCATCCATGCCCTGTCCCTAACTGTAAGTGTCCCCCAAGGCTCTGCCCTGGGTTCTCTTCACCTATCTTTCACTTTCCCAATTCTCTATCATGGGGATCTCTTTAGCTCTCGTGGATTTAATTTGAGGCTAGATAACTCAGGTCTACATATTTAGCCATAGTCCCTCCCAAATTTCTGTCCTATATCACTGACTAGGTATTGGGCATTTTGAATTCAACGACTCCCAAACATTTCACATGGAACACATCTAAAACACAATTCACTATTTTTCTCAAAAATTCACTTTTCTTCTGAATTTCTCTACTTGTACTGACAGTTTGCATTCTTCTAGTCACATCAGTTTGAAATCTTGGTGCCATCTTAAATTTCTACCTCTCCCTCACGCCATATATTCCCATCACTTGCCAAACATTGTCAATTCAATTTTTATAACATATTTCCAACCCATCTCCTTCTCTCTAGTCACATGGCTACCACCCTAGTTTAGGTCCAAAACACCTCTTCGCTGGACTACTGCCATATTATCCTAATTGGCATCCCTGCCTCAAATCTTTCCCTTCTTAAATCTATCTTTAACACAGATATCTAAGAGATTTTGCTAAATCACAGATCTGACCATGTTATTCCCCTTCTCAACAAGCTCAAGTAGCTTTCTAGTTATTTCTAGCATCAAATTGTTTGGCAGACTTACATTTCTCCTCAGCATGTGTGCATACATACACACACACATACACACACATACTCTCTCTCTCTCTCTCTCTCTCTCTCTCTCTCTCTCTCTCTCTCTCTCTCAGTAGATGACTTAGGTTTCTACTCCACTAAGATTAAAAAAAAAAATCTAACAGGAGCTCACTAAGGTTTTGAATCCATTTTTCAAAATTTTCAAAATCTTCATCTACCCTTCTCTTGTCCTATGGTGATCACCCAGTAACTTTGCCCTAAATCTCTTTCTCACAATCAGTTTCTTTAAATAACCCAAATTCTTTTTTTTAAGTTTCTTATGACACTTCTACATACATCCAGTTACTAACCTATATCTCTTCTATCCTCCCTGGCTAAATTTCTTGGAAAAGTTGATGTATGTATGTTATCTCATTTCCTACTGTCCTCAAACCCCCTTGTAACGGGGCCTCCACTAATCTATAGAAACTGTTTTTTCAAAGTGCATTAATGGATCAATTACCAAATCTAATAGACTTTTTTAGTACTCAGTCTACTTTACCTCTCGGAAAATTTTAGCACCACTGACTATTTATTTCTACTAGATGCTCTTTTTTACTTGGCTTCAAGGATCCCATTCTCTCACAACCCTTCTTGTCTCAGTTTATTTCCAGGGCTAACCTTCCTTTTGAATTTTTCCTGTAACTGCCTATAAGAATCTCTTAAAGGATCATAAGATCATAAATTAAGAGTTAAAAAAATCTTTAAGATCAAGTACAACCACTTCATTTCACACATAAGGAAACCTATAGTTGCATAGCTAGAAATACCTGTGAAAGGATTTCAACCCAGAATTATCCTACATCTACACCTAGGCATCCTTCCAATACTCTTAAGTCAACATTTCTAAAACTTAGCTTGTCATTTTTTTCACTCTAATGTTAACAGCTCTTCTGTCTGACTTAGTAATTTCTTTGAAGCCACTTTAAAGATTCCTTTAAAATCAGATTCTTACTTGTCTTTGTTGCTTGCTCCCTTGGTACCTACCTTAATGTTTTACCTAGAAGAGGTGTTTAATAAATGTTAATCCATTGATTGACATGGTAAATTCTTCCACATTTGAATAAGGAAATAGAGGCCTCTGCTCATAGCAACATAAATAATTTTCTTCTTAATCTTCTAGAACAATGCTGCTAAATTATTATAATCTTGGAAATTTCAGGTCTAGTAAAAGTTTGATGGCCAGGTGAGAAATTTGGGCAAAAGAGGGACTTTAATGTAGGTCTCAGATCACTCTATGCAGCAGCTTAAAATATAGTCAAAATATAATAAGATTTTTACCAGTAAATATGTGTTCCAATGTTATCATTAGTCAGTACCTGCCTGAGGCTAATCCTAGCACCATTGTCTCTGTATTCCATAGTCTTCCAACAATTATTAGTAAAGCATTTTGGCAGACCTCATTCTGACAGCCTATCCAGGCTTTTTTCAAGGTATGCTTAGGAGAGACAAGTCACATCAGTCTTTTAACTTTGGGAAATGAAATCTCAAAAGCATTCCCATACACACACACACACACACACACACACACACACACACACATATACATATACATATACACATATATATGCATACATATATATATTCCTCAAATAAAGGAGAGTTGCTTATCTTAGAAATAAGGTAGTTGATTTAAGGTGATTTATCTATCATTTTTCACTGTATCTAGAAAATATTGTTGGGAATCCAAATTTGGACCAAGTTTAAGTACAAAAAAAGAAAAGCCTGAAAAAGGTTTGTGCCACGTAAAACTGGTTGGAAGAAAAATTAAACATTTCTTTTTGCATTGATTTTGCAAGAAATTTGTCCAGCTGTTCATATAATTCATAGGGTAAAAAAAAAGTTATATGGCTGAATAGATATATCTCATGGAAATATGCCAGTTGAATGCCTCATTGAAAGGAAAACTTTTTGACTGGATATTTTTTTTAAGTAAGTTGAGATTTGAAACATCTCTGTGGCCTTTCTGAATGTTAAGCATAATATTCCACAAAACCATTTGAGAAATAAGTTCAAAGATGAAAGCCCAGAAACACAAGGGGTATATGGGGGAATAGTGATCACATGTTTCATCTGCCCTTCCCCCAGGATCATCAGTATTGGCATTTCTGAAATTTTAGAAAAACATGAGATGGATGGAAAATGAACTCTAAAGCCCACCAACCCCACCTCCTTATTAGTTGTCAACGGGAATTTCAGGTTGAGCTCTCTACCTCCCATCCAGGCTCTTAACTCTGCTGTGGTGAGCTTTGGAACAGGTTGTGTTTTTTGTGCTCTCTGTACACTTTGGTGTTTAACCCAACCACAATACCTGATATCCAAAGACTTGCAGGCTATGAGTATTTTTACTGGAAATGGAGTGAGAGACCTGTGCAATTTTGTTATTTTTCAGAGGTACAGTGGTTTCAGTGTTTGAAAGATGCCAGATCCCTTACAACTCCCTGTTTCTGTATGTAAAACAGCCCCCAAATTGCTTTGAAGAAACTGATGTATTTCCTTTGGACCTAACTTATTTCCACGACTGAATCACCTGGCAAAATTTGGTCCAGTAGTTAAGGAAGTTAATTACTCCACTGGTAAGGGTGAAGCAATAGTCTCCACTCCCTGAGGAAATCATTAAAAAATCATGGACTTCCGATATTAGCACAGTATTTATAAGGTCTGTGAGCTGAGAATTAAGGTTCAGCTATCCTTCCATTAGTAAACAGCACAGTTTTGGAGAACAGTTTATGAGGAAAAGAGATTAAGAATGGGGTGAAATGATCACTTTAGATTCAGAACTTTTTAGAGCAGCCCTTGATACTAAATTACAGCAAGAAAAGACATCTTGAATACTAAAATGGCTACTAGTGCATGTGGCTTTGCTTACTTTAAAGTTTCCAAGGTCCTGGGTACATTTTTTCTGAGCCACTCATTCATTCAATAAACATTTATTAAGTTTCATGTATGTGCTAAGCACAGGGGTTACAAAGAAATTTTTTTTTTTTAAAGTCCCTACCCTTGAGAAACTCACAATCTAAAAGAAGCTGAAAAGGGGGGAGGAGTATGCAGGGGAGGTTACCTAGCACAGGCATCTGATAAAGTCCAGAGGAGTGGGCCACATGGAAAATAATGAGATGACTGTCCTAGATCCTCTTTGAAAGAAGAATCTTGGAGGAACTTACCAGGGTCTACCCTCCATCCTCTCTCCTTAGAGGAAGGGAGGGACCTTAGGGGCAAGGGCTACTGAGGAGGTATGCAATTCAAGGCTGATATGACTTTGCAGGATGAGATTCCAGAGAAAATTGAGAATTAGCATATCTAGATGTAAAAGTTGCTTCCTTTGCAATGTGAATCTGTCTTCCATTCCAACTGCCAAAAATGTCATACTTCCTCTACAAGTCAGAACAAGAAAATCTCCACAATGCAAGGACACTAGGCAAAGTATCTAGGAATATCAAATCAATGGACTCTCATCAGCTTTCCTCCCTGGAAAAATCCCTAAATTACATTTTAACACCAAACCACTGAGCAAATTCTGGATTACCTTCTGAGATAGGCCAACCCTGATAAAGGGGACTATAAATAAAATGGGTGTCAAACTCACAGCCCCCTACTTTAATCTGAACCAAATTTAAATGTAATTGGGAAATATTTAGCAAAATAAATAAAAACAAAATACAATCTAATGTTAATTTGTGACTTTCTAAGTCAATGAGCCTGCAAAGATCTTTTCTACTTGTCTGACAGTATTGGTATAATAGAGTACAGAATCTATATCTTGCCACTGGACTCCTATGGCTCTGGAGGCAAGAGTGAGGCTGGTGACTTCACACAGCCCCTGCCTCACTTATATCCAATTTCCTGGCAAGTCAAGACATCACCTTCCTAACGTCACTAGTCCTCTTCTAGAACAAAGTGCAAACAGAAACACTAAGAGGATGGAACTGTGAGATACTCTCCCATACTAGCTATCACCTGTCACACTACTCTGACATTTCTGCCTTTCCCTTATCCCAATTCAATGTGGAATAAATATGACCTTGAATTATTTCACATCAGATGAACAATAATTTTTGTTTTAAGCCTTGAATTTGGCTAAACTCAAAAAAGCCTGAATAGTTAAGCTCTTGTACACTATGAGAAAGGACATATGGGAGCTTGGTTAGTTACCCCCATTTCATAGAGCAGTTCCTCAGCTGATTAAAATTCATTTGGTAAATCCATGACAAAATGCAGGGAACTTCAAAGCTGAAAGAAACACACACACACACACACACACACACACACACACACACACACACACATTAAAGTCACCTGATTTCCAGTCCACTAGACCACAGTCCTCTCTCTTGCCAATACCAATACTCGATTGTGTTTCCCACTGAGGAAGGAGTCATAGCAGAGGGAGGCAGAAGGGCTGACCTTAAAGCAGGATCAGAGCCCGTTAATCTGATGCACTGTCTCCTCCTCTTCACACCAGCACCAACAAATATGTCTTTAAATGAAATCTACTAGTAAATTGGAAAACTTGAAATAGTCTGTCATGATTAGCTTGAAGGCTTTGTTATATGTTTTAAACACTATGGTTTTCTGTTTTAAAAGCAGTAGTGATTTTTGGGAGAGGAGGAGTCCCTTTTTATAAGTAAGGAATATCTTCAGGTTACATACATCTATGCATGTTCTGTCTATGGTGCCTGGACATGTGTGCATTGAGAGATTCAGAAACACTGGGATTCAATTCACTGTTTCTGAGATAGGAATGGGGCTGCTATTCACCACCTTCTTTTATTCTTCTTTAAGTGGAAAGCACTGAACCCAGATGCCCAACCATGGAAGACATTCTTCCAGCAGCAGCATCTGGCTCCTTGGCAAGGACTTCAGGCAAGTTGTTTGGGGAGCTTTGCAGTTGCCTCTTGGTTTGTCACGTGCATCAGATACTGTGGCCTATCTGGCTTGCTTGTCCAGACAGATGCCAATTCCTTTTGATTCACCTTTAATTCTGAGAAACTAGTTTACTCAATTTTATTTTTTTCTAATTTTTTGTGGACATATGTATTCCCTTATAGATAGGAAGGTTCTGGACACTCCTTATTCCTCCATGCCATCTGTCTATCCTTAACTCTCTGAGTTTCTCTCTTTTGAACTAGAATGAAATTCTCTGCCATTTAGACTTGTATTAAAAGAGGATTTTTTTTAAAAATAATGATTTTTAGCCACTTCTTGTCAATATAGCACCTTGTTAAGCTCAGAGCTTGTTCCATGAAAAAGAAAGCAAACGTTAGAGGAGTAATTTATTCTGTTTTGTACACAAGATATAGACATAGTCTCATATAGACATAGTCTCAATGTCGGTATGTTGCTCTGTTAAATCATATTGGCTCCCCACATCCTTGTCACACAGGGAACAAAAGGGCATCTTAGGACTGGAAAAGACAAGCCAACACTGCAGTGAGCTGTGCTGTGTTACAGAAAGCACCCGCTCCAGGAAACTAAATTTAAAAAGTAGCTTTTTTTTTTTACCTGTTAATTTTGTGGGATTTTTTTTAATTCATGAAGGATTTTTGTGGTTTTTTATGGATAATTGTTAAGAACACAGAGTCCAACGGTAGCCCACGCAACAGGAAGCACTGACAAGGTGATGACAAGTCCGGCAGCAGTACCCAGAATGCCGAGGAGAAAGCAGAAATTAGAGCTGCAGGATGACATCCAGGAATAGTTAACATGGGGTGTCTGCAAGATTTCCATGTTGTTGTTGTTCGGTGTTCTTTTCCTTTATTCCAGCAGGAGAAAGAGTAAAGATTGTATATGTGATTTCACATCAGGAACTTGAATTGTCAACCCATGGGATTGCATTAGTCTGTGACATTAGTCCCGGATATATGGGAACTTTATATCTGAATAGCATCTATGTCCAGTGGCAGATTTATCCACATGTTGGTTTGGATAGGGATATTTTAATTTAATTCAACAGATATTTATTAAGTACCCATTATATGTAAGGCACAGTGCCAGGTTCTAGGGAGATAAAGACAAAAACAGACAATAAGGAAACAGTCCCTGACATCAAGAAGCTAACATTCTCTTGGGATGGGGTTGGGGGAGAGTAAAGCAAAGTAGCACAATCAGTAAATATATATATATAATGTATAATGGGAGAAAGAAGGAGAAAACAGTAATAATTTAATGGGGGTGGGGGGATTAGTAAAGGCCCTGTGTAGGAGGTAGCCATTGAAGTGAGCATTAAGGAAGCTAAGGATTCAATGAGGTAGAAAGGGATAGCATTCCAGGTATAGGAAACAAAAGATGGGATGTTTTATACAGTGAAAGTCAAGGAAGCCAGTTTGCCAAAAATGTACAATAGCTGAGTGGAAGTAATATGAAATCAATCTGGAAAAAGAGGTTGGAACCAGATTGTGAAGGGCTTAAACTGCCAAAAAGAGGAGTTTGTATTTTATCTGAGACATAATAGGAGGTCGCTGAAGCTTCTTGAGTGAGGCGTAACATGGTCAGATCTATGATATACTCATAAAGAAAGCCTCCAGAAGACTAAGACATAAGACACCTGTGTTGTTCAGCTGCATGATAAGAGTTCAAAGGAGGCAGAAAGTTATGTCATCCATCCTGTGTTACATTCTTCATAATATTTCTTTTTCTATAATACCTATTTCCTAGGAATTGGGGAGTAGAAGGACTGATATACTTATGTTCACAAAATATGCTGATCATTCTGGAAGAATCTAACATATGCATAATAATCAGATGACAGTTCTAATTGTTTTCTCTATATGTGTCTGAATAAATGGATGGATGGATGGATGGATGGATAGATAGGAAAATAGCTAGATGTTGGCAAATATGTGGGTGGAGAGAAGAGGGGTAGGTAGGTGTGTGGAGAGAAGGGGGGATAAATTGATAGCTTTTATTCTTCATCATTCCCTCTGGTTTTGGGGTACAGAAACTTTAATTTTCTTCCAAATTGTGGAGTAGCTTGAATCCATTCATATTCTTCTGCTGCTCTACATTCAATGGTCTTTCTTTTGTCCTTTGCCTCCCTTGGAACTTCCATCATTCCTTACATAGCTTCAGTAGGGATATGGTGGAAAGTGTACTGGCTATAGGGTCAGAGGGCTTGGGTTTAAATCTTGCCAATAATTTTGCTACTATGTGACCTTGGAGATGTCACAACTTCTCTGGACTTATTTCCTCATTTCAAAATGAGAGGGATGGATCAGATGGCCTCTGGAGTCCAGTTCCAGATGCACTAGCTCCATGATCCTCTTCTTGACAAAGACAATCTTTTTCAGCACTGGGGAAAGGGAAAAGAACAAGAGAGACATTCAGAGAGATAGAGGGAATTGTATAGAAGAGGACATGCCAGGTCCTGCCAAATGAATTCAACTTAAGTCTTCTCTCAGCCAAAGAAAAGCAAAGTTTATTAAAAGTTCACCATAGTGGGTAGACTCTTAAGGAACCTCAGTATCTGTGAGGCTTGCGTTGGGCTAGCAGTCAGAATCATCTGGCAGAGAACAAATCTGTGCTACAAAATTCTAAGATGGGGGCTTATATACAGAAAGGTTGTGGGAGGAATCTAGGGGTGGTCTAGAGAAGGAGTTGGGAGGGTCTTCAGGAGGAGTCAGATGATGTCAGACTCCAGTAATGAGTTTGGGGAGGGTCTTGGGGGGGGGGCGGAAGAGGACAATGAGGTAAGACTCCAGTAAATGAGTGATTAAGGGTGGGAAGTTGCTTGAGGCTACCTGGAGATGATAGGTAGGCTAGGCCAGTTCAAGGGTGGAACAGATTTGGGTATAGATATTTTGGAAGGATCAAGAGTGGGAAATTGCTGGACAAAGGAGGACTAAAGATTTGGGCAGAGCCACAATGAAAGGCCTATAGCCTCAGGCAAATGCCTCATCAAATGGGAAGATTCAATCAAAGTTCAAGTGTTCCCAGAGCCTGTACATCAACTGAAGGACTCTCCTAGCCCTTCCAGCTCTATGCATATGAATTCAATGAGTCCTCTATCCTGAGTCTATATTCTCATTTTATTCAACCTCTTCAGATCTAATCCTTCACTTAAGTCCTGAGCATTCACTAATTATCATATGTTACTTAACTCTTTTCTAACTATTCCCTCTTCTCCTTGGGCAGTAACAACTAGAATATTTGGGGATGGGGGCAGAGCCAGTGGTAACTTGAATACTTGGAGTTAACATTTTGAATTAAACCCATGTACACTTTCTGAGCCAAAATCATGACCCAATAGGATAAAATGTACCACTAAATGAAATTCACTTTGATTTTCTATTTTGTGTCTTTTATTCCCCATTTATTAAACAAATATTTATTAAACCTCTACTAAATTCCATGGATAATACAAGGGGATATATTTTTTGATCTTTGCCCTCAGGGTGCTTCCATTTTTATATCCTCAAGGAGCCATATTTATTCCTGATCTTCCTCTCAAGGTCACATTTTACCAAGGAGGAAGCTTGTTAAAATTTTTCATTTTGATTTCTCTACAAATAATATTTCTATAGACTTACAAAAAATTTCAAGAATAGCCAGTTTGAAAGTGGTTTAAGTTGAGGACAAAAGGCCTTTCTTAGGGAAATGGTTAAGGGTGGTAACCAAAACTTGGAACAAAGAATATCTCTTATTTAGATGAGGCCTTCCCTACCTCACTCCCTATCCACAGATAACTCTGTCAGTTCTTGTTTTTGAATCCCCAATAAGAATTGGTGCTGAAACCCACCCTTTTGTCATTTAGAAAGAAATAAGATATTGATCATAGCAAATGCTTTTATTACTCCAGGCCTACACTTGAGAGGAATGGTCTGGAAAGGAATTGACTAATGACTAATATTTTTGTTATGTTAACCCAAAATTATATTTTAATATATTGTAATCTTTTCCTTATTCAAAATTCCTCTAAAGGTTACCTCAAATCATCTTAGGGTGGAGCAAAGTATAAGAGACTTTGGGGCTAATATACCAGTTCCTGTGCCAGAAATAGCTTTGATATTAGGTGAATGTCAAATTTAAAATGTTTTCTGGCATATGTGAGTCTAAAATGCAAAGTACAGTATTAATATATTTTTCTTCAGTACATACAAAGCAAAGAGGGTTTTGCCTGGATGTCTTTGTCCATTCATTTATCAGGGGTGGGGAAACTGTGGCCTTGAGGCCACTTATGGCCCTCTAGGTTCTCAAGTGCAGCCCTTTGACTAAATCCAAACTTTACAGTACAAATCCCCTTAATAAAAGAATGTGTTCTGTAAAACTTGGACTCAGTCAAAAAGCCACACTCAAAGACCTAGAAGGCTGCATGTGGCCTCCAGGAGACAGGTTCCCCACCCCTGGGCTAGATATTAAATTTCTGAAGGAACATTTGTTTCTTCTCCCTTTATTAAAATGTTTTAAAGACATCATCATACAACTCCTTCCAATTGCTCAAATGCATTTAGTTTTCTAGGTTTCTTTGGACTCCTGTGTGAATTCTAAAGTTCTTATTCTGGTCTAGTCTTCTTATTAGAAATGATTGAAAACCCTGTATTACATTAAAGATTAAGTTTTACCCCTATAAGATTATAATAGACTTTACAGGATAAATTATTCTTGGTTGTGAAGCTGTATCTTTTGCCTTTTGGGATGCTATATTCTAATATTTCTTTCATTTTTAGTAGAAGCTGCCAGGCTTTCAGTGATCCTGACTTTAGTTCCTTAGTACTAGAACTCTTTCTTTCCAAATATATGGAGTATTTTTTTTCTTTAATAGTAAAGCTCTGCATTTTGGCTATAATATTTCTGAAACTTTTACTTTGGGAGAAACTTTAAGGCAGTGATTAGTAGATTCTATCATTACTTTGTACTGTGGTTCTAATAAATCTGACAGTTTTATGATTTTTTTATATATGGTGTCTAGGTTTTTCTTTTTTATCATTATATTTAGTAATTCCAATGATCCTTAAGTCATTGCTTCTTGACCTGTTTTCTAGGGCAGTTCTTTTTTTTTGTAATATCAGATATTTTACTTTTTTCTTCTATTTGTATTCTCTTTTTTGTTCTAGTGTTTCTTGCTGTCTCATAAAGTCATTGATTTCTATTTGACCTGTTCTATTTTTCAAGGATTCTATTTCCTCAGTAAAATGTATGACTTTCTCTTCTGAGCTACTTATTTTCTTTCCAATTCTTTCCTCAAGAGCTTTATTTCATTTGTTTGTCTTGCTTCATTTCCTTCCTTTGAACCTCTGCTAGCAGTTGTTAAAAAATTAAACTTGCAATTGATGAGGTACAGGCTCTGGGAACCTCCTTGAGCTCTCCTTGAATCTTCCCACATGGGGCATTTGCTTGAGGCCATAAGCCTTTCACAGTGGCTCTGCTCAAACCTTTGTTACTAGCTTGGCCCTCCATTATCCAGCTAGTCCCCATCCTTGATCCTCCCAAAATATCTATTCACAAATCAACTGTTACACCCTTGAACTGGCCTAGCCCACCATTGTCTATGGTCTCCAGGTAGCCTCCAGCAACTTCCCACCCTTAATCACTCTTTTACTGGAGTCTGACCTCATTGGCTTCTCCTGAAGACCCTCCCCAAACTCCTCCTCTAGACCACCCCCAGATTCCTACCTCAACCTTTCTATATATGATACCCCATATGGCCTCCATGAGAGGAGGAAGTCTGGAGAATAACCTAGCACAGACTTACTCTGTGTCAGATGATTCTGGCCTGCTTGTCCAGTACATGCTTCATAGATACTGAGGCTCCTTAAGAGTCTACCCAATATGGTGACTCTCTAGTAAACTTTGCTTTTCTTTGGCTGAGAGAAGGCTTGAGTCAAATTTATTCAGCAGGACTGGGCATGTTCGTATTTTGGGGGTCTAGAGCACCCCTAACCCTATACCTCATCATTTTATGATGACCTCTTCACAATGATTTTGATACTTGTGTTTTATTTGATTTACACATCTCTCCAGCTTTAGTTCTTGCATTGAGTTCTTATGCCAGGGCTGATCTCTACTCTCTGCTATGTTCTTGGATAGGGTAATCAGCCTTGCTCTATCTCACTTTTGCTTTGAGTTCCTTGGATTCTCTTGATGACCTTTACCTCCTAAAGTGTCCCTTCCACTCCCCACCCCCCACCCCCAGAATATTGGATCTTCAGGGCACTCTCTATTATCTCAGGACAGAGTTTTAAAGATTTCAGAATCCCTGAGATACCCCAATCTAATTTTTGCTAAACGATACTGACCTGGTTGGCACTGAGCTTTCTGACCACTTTGACCACATTCTCAGGAGAGCCTTCCACTCTTGATGCTTCTAGATAAAGAGTGTTGCAAGCTACTCATGTCCCAGGTTCCTTCTGGTTGATCTGGAAAACTCAACTGTGATGGTGCTGGAGGCTGGTAGGAGTCACTAAAGTTTCTCAAAAGATTTCTTGATCATTATTGGGTCTCCTGAGAACTTCAAGGTTTTTCTGGAGTAACTATATAAGAGTTAGATATTCTGTGTCCCATTTGGATGGCCATCTTAGCTGGAAGTCCTAGAATCTTTTTCAGTATCCTTTCCTATGTGAGTACACTTTAACCTTCTCCCCCACAGACCAGTCTTGAGGTTCTCAGCTAGCCAGTTGGTAACCTTATTCTGTTTTTTTTTCTTTCCTGTAGGCACAGTATTACATCTAATTCTGATATCAGGATAAGATTCCCCATACCCTCTTTTTTTTCCATTTCACAAGCCATTTGACTATAACAATGGTGTGGCTATATCCATAGACCATTTAGACATTTCCCCAGTCATCTAGTTTGTGGTTTGTGGATTTTTTTGTTTTCCTGGAGGATGGATGAAGGGATAGCAACTCCTTTCCTATCAACCACCTCTTGCTCCAGTCAAATGGTCTCTAGAAATTCAATTCACTGAAATAGTGATAATCACAATAATCTGTCCATCTTCCTAGAAAGACTTTTCCTCTTTTCCATCTCTGTTGGTTTTCAGGGTTGCATTTCCTATAGCTATAATAAGGAATGAAGGGAGAGAACCTGAACAAAGACAATAGGGAGACACTTTCCAGCTCCTTCTTGATTCCAGAGCATCATTAAATATACAATACACAGAATACACAAAAATACAATACACTGTAAATAGATATAGATATGTATGTGCATTATAAAACAAAGAGAAAATGACAGAGATATATAGAAATGGAGAGGATGACTTCGTACATTACAATGCAGCCACCTGTAAAACATCCACCAATTAGCAGCTCATGGTCATAGGACATAGCAGTTTAAGATAAGAGGCAAACAATACTTTACCTAGTTGAAACTGCAAAGTGGACTTAGGTAGGCAGTATATAGTCATAAAGATTGGAATTCAACTAGTTCACTGAGGTTAACAACCTCATCTCAGAAAATGTACCAGGGGAACTTCAGTGACCACAAATAGCTACTGCTTTCATCCTACATCTTTTTGTTTGTTTGTTTTTTGGAGGGGGGAATGTAGGGCATTTAAAATTAAGTGACTTGCCCAAGGTCACATGGCTAGTTAGTGTGTGTGTGTGTGTGTGTGTGTGTGTGTGTGTGTGTGTGTGTGTTAAGTGTCTGAGGTCAAATTTGAACTCAGGTCCTACTGACTCCAGGGCTTATGCTCTACTCACTGAACCACCTAGCCACACCCTTCATCCTATATCTCATCCAAAAGATTTCACCTTTTGCAGCACAGACACCAAGTAAAAAGGCTTGACTGTCTGACCAGTGGAATTCATGTCAAGTCCTGATACAACCAGATTCATTATATATCACAGTCATCACCCTTGGATTCCCATACAGGAGAAAAGACACAAATATCTAGAAAGAAGAGAAATGTAACGAGGCACACTCATAATTTACAAGACCCCCACCACTGCCTGACTGGCAGCATGAATTTATCACTTTTTAAACTAAATTATCAGTATCACAAAGGATTCAGGACATCAAGAACAGAGAAAATGATTATACAAGAAACTGAATTTCTATTATATATAAGAAAGACAGAGAGCTAGAGGGAGAGCTAAGAGAGAAAGAGGGATCAGGCAGCTGGTGACTGAATAGAGTGCTAGACTTGGAATCAAGAAGACCCAAGTTCAGATCTTCCCTCAGATATTTGCTAGCTGCTTGAGGTTGTGCAAGTCAACCATTTTCAGTCTATTTCTTTATCTGTAAAACTAGGACAAAAATAGCACCTACCTTATAGTTTGTGAAGATGAAATTACACACACACACACACACACACACACACACACACACACATACACACATATATCTTTGCAAACCTTAAAGAGCTATACAAATACCAGCTATATACCTATATAAGGGGGGGGGGGGTATTTGTATGTACACACATATGAATTTACTCCTTCCTCCTATACAATTCTTCCAACTTTCTTGATGTTCTTTTTTTTCTTATCTGTCACTAGCAAACAATCTACATACCCTAAATAAAAGCATTTCCTCATAAGAAATATGTATAGTCAAACAAAATATATCATGATACTGGCCAAGTATAAAAATGTACGTCTGGTTCTGTACTTCTAGGCCATCACCATTCTACCAAGAGGTGAAGGATATGCTTTGTCATTAGTGTTTTGAGTCATGATGTAAAAGTTCTAAGGTTGCTCAGAGTTATTTTTCCTTATACTATTGTGGGTGTCTTTATGCAACTTGTTTTCTGGGAGACTTAGAATACATTCATCTAAGTCTTTCCATATTTTGCTAAGCTTTTATATTTTTCATATTTTCATCATATTCCTTATATCTTATGGTGCAACAAAATTCCATTGTTTTCATGTGCTACAATTTATTCAGTTATTCCCCAGCTGATGGGCACCTATTTTGTTTCCATTTTGGGGACATAACAACAAGAAAGTTCCTATATATATAATATATATTCTTGGACATCTTGTATTAATATTCTTTCCCTCTGTCCCTGACCTACAACATGGGTGGTTATGTTTTTGCAATATAAGTTGAGGTGTTTCTAGGATTTTGTTTTGTTTTGTAATATAGGATACTCCAAAAGTCTTACTAAATAGCTTAAAATGTAGATAAGACTTTTGGAACACCCTGCAAAAGCAAAGGTATTCCTAGAGTCCTGGAATAAGGGAAGATAACCAAAAATCAGTCTATAGAGCAAAAGACTGGGAAGGAGAAAATGGGCCCAGAAACATGAGGTTCATCTGAGCCAAGGTTAAGATCAGCTTTCAATTTTAAATTCACCTAAATGGTAGAAAATTCCCCCCCAAATCATTTTATTGTTGTTTTTAGAAAACATTGTTTTGCTTGGTTTCTATAAACTCATAGAATCTTTGTATTTTTGGAAGTAACCTCAGAGGTGGTCTTGTTCAACTTGTATTTGAGCAGAAATCCTTTCGCTTAACAAGTCCAAGTGGTAATCCAGCCTCAATTTGACTTCCCATGATAGGGAACTCATCACATTGAAAAATAGCTTGTTTCATTCTTGATCTCTTTCCTCTGTATTCCTCGTCTATATTCCTTTTATTCTCATAAAGTGATCAGGCTTCCTGTTTGTATTCTGCTTCAACTAATAAGTCTGTGTTCTATGAATACATAGAAGCTGAAAAGAAAAGAAGTACGCTAGATGTCGGATAGTTGGCCAGAAGATACCTAAGGTTCAGCATAATAGGGACTTAGTTATATATGAACACAGCGGTTAGAAAGCTGAAGAGCTCTCTCCCACCTCTGATCCTGGGCTTCCAAGATAATCCACTCAATAGTAGCTGCATATTATTCGGCTTACTTTTCATTATTAACATTATAACACAGTAATACTAACAGTGATATGTCTTGACCCAAAGAATCATGGTTATATCTTGTGATATATGGGTCAAGGAGACACACAAAGACAGGATGCAGATACTCACATCTTGACATATGAAGGGGTTGCTGGTAAAAGAAGGTTGTTGTTTTTTCCCCAAACCATTATGATATAAAGTCAGAATCTCTGAAAACATCAGAAAATGGGTGATTTTATAGCTCATGTTATGAAAATGTGGTTTATTACTGTGTAGTGCAAAGGTTTTCATGATAAAACATGAGCATAACCTTGAAACCTTGTTTTATTGTTGTGTTGGATTAATACTGTTTATTTTCTTTATCTTCCTATATAGATATTTCTAAGAGCTTATTATTCTAATATCTTTCTAAAAAATCCCCTTGATGTGCATGTCTAGCACTAGAATTCATTTTAAATGTAGGAAAGAAAAAATAGACCATTCAATTTGTGCTTGGTAGAGATAGTTTAGGCTTCTGCTTTTCTGCAAATAAGTCAAACATGTTCTAAAATAAAACAGTTTGGGTTTCAGATTTTTTCCTTTGAGACACTATGTCTTATAATGGAAAGAATGCTATATATAGGATTAGGAGAGATCTTGATTCAAATCCTGACTTGATAGCTATGTAACCCTGGATAAGTCACTTAAACTGTCTGAGCCTCAGTTTCCTCGTCTGTACAATAGAGATTATAATATTTATACAGGTACCTCACAGGGTTTTTGTAATGATGAAATGATAAAAAGTATAAGATTTCTTACAGCTGACATTTAAATTTTAGCTATTACTGTTACTACTACTACTTCCTTGAAATGTAGTTGATCAATAGAGGGTCAAGATCATTACTACTAACTGTGTTATTTGCAAACTTTGTAAAGTAGATTATTTGAAATCAATTACAAACTGCAAAAGCCCAGTGTCATATAGCTGAAATACAAGTGGAAAGAGAATGAATCATAATTAACCAGTAAACTGACAAGTGCCTAGTTAAACCCTTACTATGGATCCAGAATTATGATCCTCAAAAGAGAATATGGCATGTGGATTTCCCTGACCTCAAGGAGCTTATAAATTAGTTGGTAAGAAATAGTAAAATAGGGGTGGCTAGGTGGCACAGTGAGTAGAGCGCCGGCCCTGGAGTCAGAAGGACCTGAGTTCGGATCTGGCCTCAGACACTTAACACACACAAACAAAAACCTAGCCGTGTGACCTTGGGGAAGTTACTTAACCCAATTGCCCACCAAAAAGGAAAAAAAAGAAATAGCAAAATACATATAAAGCAAAGTAAAAGTGAGGGTTCAGCTCTGTGACAGTGTAAAGGTAGTTTGGCAGATAAAAAAAATGCTAGATTAGAATCAAGAACCTAGATTCTACCTAAACTGGGACAGAAAATAGTTGTGTGGTTGTGAAAACAATATTTATCCATTTTGGGTCTCAGCTTTCTCTTCTGCAAAATGAAAGGGCTGGTTTAGATGATCTCACATCTTTGCAAGTCAATAATAACATTAAAAATAACTAGCATCTATGAAGTACTCTGATGATTATAAAATACTTTACATATATAATCTCACTTGAGCTTCAGAATAATCCTATGAGGTAATATTATCCCCCTTTTTTAGGAAAAAACTGAGGGCTAGAGGGGTTAAAGACAAATGTTAGTCATCAAACCTAAATCTTACCGGACTCAAAACTTGGTGCTATTCTGTTATACCTCTAACATTATTTGATTCTTTGGGTATAAAAGTACAATGGTATTTTGGAGAAGGGGCATCGAGGTGGTACAGTGGATAAAGTACTGGGCCTGGAGTCAGGAAGACTCATTTTCCTGAGTTCAAATCAAGCCCCAGACACTTATAAGCTGTGTGACCCTGGACAAGTCACTTAATTCTGTTTACCTCGGTTTCCTCACCTGTAAAATGAGCTAGAGAAGGAAATGGCAAATCACTTCAATATCTTTGCCTAGAAAACCACAAATGGGCTCACAAAGAATCAGAAAGGACTGAAAACAATTGAATAACTACAACAATTTAAGAGAAGAAAGTGAGGAGATGTTATTACAGAGGAGGCAGGATTTGAACGAGGCCATAAAAAAATTAGTTGGATTTGAATAAATGGAAGAGTAGAAAAGGAAAAGAATATGAACAAAGACATGGAAGAATGAATAATTGTAGTATCAGGAGTAAATGACAATGAAGAGACTGACCTAAGTAAAAGCAAGGTTGTTTCTAGGGAATCACGGAAAGAGTAGAATGCTGCCAAATAAGATTGTCTATTGGAAAGCTAAGCCAAAGAGTTTTGACTTCATATACTGGGCAGCAGGGAGCCATATGCAGGATGAATTGTAAGGAGATGATTGGAGTTAGCAAGTCCATCTAGGAGGCTCTGAAAAAAACCAGGAGTGAGGTAAAGTAACCAGTGTATATGTAGCCCTTGTATGGAGAAGAAGGAGAAAATTTTTTGATATTTTGAAGTTGAAAAGTGAAAGGACATTACCAGACTGGATATCTAAGACAGTCAAGATGAATAAAACATTCTAGACATATATACAGTAAATGATGATATTTCAAGAAATGGAAAAATTGGGAATAGAAACTAGTTTGGACAAAAAGATGCTGAAGTTCAGTATGAGATGTACATGGTTTAAGCCAAGGGGAGATAAACCAAGTGGAGATATCTTAAGTACTTCAACCCTCAGTGATCACTTATTTCTATGAGCCCTTTTTCTTAGTACTTTTTATAAATACTCTACTTACTTAGGCAAAGGATCATGGCAAGAGTTCTTGATTAAGAGTCTGAGAACCCAACGTCAAATCCCTACCTGGTCATTTATTTTTCCTGTATGACCTTAGCTAAGTCACCTAATTTCTCTGAGCCTCAGTTTCCTAGTCTATAAAATGAGTGGGTTGAATGAGATAGCATTTAAAGTTTTTTCTAGTTCTAAATCTAAAATGAGTGGGTTGAATGAGATGGCATTTAAGGTTTTTTTTGGTCTAAATTTATAAGCTTACAGTTCTGTAATACTGTACAACTGAGAACTTAATTATTCCCCACTTGTTTTTTTAATGCCTCCCCAGCTATATCGTAAGTTCCTACAGTCAGGGTTCTTTATTATCACTACTCTTAGAACTTTGTTGTTGTTTAGTCAATTCATCAGTCCTGTCTGAATCTGTGATTCCTTTGGGGGTTTTCTTGGCAGAGATACTAGAGTGGTTTGCCATTTCCTTCTCTAGCTCAGTTTACAGGTGAGGAAAATAAGACAAACAGGGTTAAATGACCTGCCCAGGGTCACAGAAGTAGTAAGTGTCAGAGGAGAGATCTGAACCAAGGTCACCATGACTCCCAAGCCAGCATTTTATCCACTACACCACCTAACTGCCCTACTCTTAGAATGGCAGCAGGTAGATGAGGACAGGAACTAAACCTGTGATATCATTGATTAAGGAAAACTTTAGGAGGAGGAAACTCCCTTCAACAATGCAGGTCAGTGCTTTCTCTACAACCTATAGTCTTAGAGCTAACTGGGGCACAGAGGTTAAATAATATGCTGAGGATCATTCAGTCATGTATCAGAAATGGAATTTGAATTCAGGCCTTCTGGCTACTGTCAGCTCTGTATCCTCTTTAATTGCCTACTCATCTATCTAGACTCATAGAACATAACAAAAATTTCATTGATTAAGTAGAGTGAAGGTGAAAGGTCAAACCTAGAGATGTATATTTGAGTATCATTAGCATAGACTATATAAACTCATTGAAAGAGTGAATGGAAAGAGATTAGAGCAAAAGGTTGAAGACCAAGTGTTGGAGGACATGCTTATTTAGTAAGCTGGAAAAGGAAATACTATTCAGAGAGAAGGAAGAAAAACATTTCTCAGAGGCCTACTAGGTGCCATGGATGCTATTAAGAGCTTTTACAAATATTATCTCATTTGATCTTCACAATAATCCTTGGGGGTAGATAGTATATTATCCCCATTTTACAGTTGAGGAAACTGAGGTATACAAAGGGAAAATGACTTTCCCAGTGTCACACAACTAATGCATGTCTGAGGGCAGAGTTGACTTCAGGTCTTCTTGACACAAGGTCCAATACTTTATCCACTGAGACTCCTAGATGCAATCACAGAAATCAAAAAATATCAACAAATGATATTAGTGAATAAATACTATGAACTAGCATTTCCTAGTATTAGTTAGTAGTAACTACTCCCCCTTCATTAAAAAAAAAGGTACAATAGAAACTAGACTGACATCCCATCACTCAGAAATGTTTATCAGCCAACCCTGAATTATGATAATCACTTTGAGATACTTCAAGATTATAAAATGGTGTCAGAATCATGAAAAAAAGATTAAAACTATTCAATACAACTTAATTTTCCATGTTGTATTCTTATTCTTTGCTTATTGTTAATATGGATAATGCAACCTTTTATTTCTCTTTTAAGTAGAATATTTGAAAAATCAGAATACTCAGTTTCCCATTCATATAACAGAGTTATACTCTATGTGGAAATCAACTATTTTATCAGTCTACATTCTAGATTCTTTTTTAACAAAGCCATCCCAGAATCTTTCAACCAGGGAACCCCACCACCTCTCTGATACTCTTTTTTGTCTGTGTTGTTGGGTTGTCTTATTTACTGCTGCTTGGTAATTTACTCAAAAACATCAAAAGCTTCATAAAGAGATGGTGTTATTTAGGGGACACTGCCCCATTTGGGAACACCTAGAAAGCCCTCTTTCCTATTATTTATATGTGTATTTGCCCCTTAACTATTCCCAGGCCCAGGGCTCACTCAGAACAGAACTTAGAACAGAAGTCCTATAGATGGCCCTAAATACCAGAAAGTTGTTGGAACAAAACTGTGCCTGTGTAGAAGTCACCACATTCAACATTGCTTTGGCAAACAATGTGCCCAATTGTCCTTGGATTCTCCTGTCTGTTGTGTTCCTAGAATTTAGTTTCTTAGCACAATGAAGAGTTATAAAGGTTTATGAGAGGCTTCATGGTGTAGGGGATAAAGAGCCAGACTCATGATGATGTGGACTCAAGTCATACACTGGTTGTGTGACCCTAGAGAAGTCACTTAACTTCCAGGTATCCCCAGGGAACTGTCTAAAAATATAAGTTGCAGAAGAGTTGCCAGTCTGTCTTGGTAGAGGGAGTTTTCTCACTAAGAAGCTCCTAAACCCATAAAATCACAGTTCTGAGCCAAAAAACTAAGAGTTGGTAAATAGTCCTCAGGGAATAAGGACTAACATTAGAAATAGATAGCTATAGTGTCATGTTCACATATAGGTATATGTGGTATGGGGGTATATACACAGATAGAAGGAAGCCCCATTTTGTCTTTCTCCAACGTCTTCTAACATTACCCTACCCCCACCCAAGTCCCTTCATTCCAATCTCCCTAGCTTGCACTTAGAAGATGGCAGAATAAATAATGCTCTAGACATATTTTTTTTTTGCAATGCTAATATTTAAACAGTAAAAGATACCTTAAGACCTTCATCAAGATTTTTAAAGCCTCATTTAATGTTAGTGTCAGGGTTGTGCTAGAAATAATTAATATAACAAAACAAGGTCTATTTTCCCATCGATTTTCGGGAATTTATGCAGGTAACTCATTAATGCTAGAGGGGCTTCTGCATGTAAATCCCGGTGCCTCAATAAGGAAATGGAACCCAATGATTTTTCCTCCTATAAAAAACACAAACAATGACAAGTATAAAAGCAGATAACCTGAATATCTATATAAATGGCTGCTCTATGGCTTGTAAAAGTTTTCCATTTACATCCTGTCACCTCTTCTTTTCGCAAGTATAAAAGATGGGATGATTATTTCAACAAACCTACCCATATAAATCAATGTAGTTTTGCTGTGGGGAGCCTAGGAGTTTAAGGCATTTAATATTTCAGCATCTCCAGATTATCACCAAGATCCATTTCTTTTTGTGGTCAAATGCATGATTAGCATTGTGACAGGATATTGGCCATTTTCTTATGAAGATCTGCAAATCCTCGTAAACAAATACCAGTTGGAAAAATTAAGAACAAGCCTGCGGACTGGAATGCACCCTATTTGTAATGGGAACAAAAACCTGGCAATCAAATCTAAAGAAAAAAGCTAAATCACAGCAGAATGACCTACTTTAAGGCGTTTGCCAAAGAGACAGTGTTTTTAGACAGCTCTTCTGAAGTAGCGTCTTTCTGTCTATGCCATCTGCAGATTTATTACTGTGCCTGAAAAAACAACCAAAAAAAAAAAAAGCCAAAAAAACAAAACCCAACTCTGCTGAATGATACTGAGCCTGGTCTATAGGAAAGATTCCAGTATTGTGGGCACCACACCCACACCTACTGATGTGGTCCAAGGTTTTGCTTTAGAGGCACCTAATTAAGAAACCCTGACTCATTTACATGGAGACGTTTGATCTAAATTACAGTCCAAACCGCACCAAATTAGGAGCATCTGTGAATGTGAAATGTTTGTTCCCTGTGACGGGGAGAACAGGGCCAGCTCTGGACGGCACATGTTCAAGTGACGAAAAATATTTCACATGTAACGTACTTCTGAGACCCACTTTTCCACTAATAATTCATAGTGAGCCTAACCAGTATCTCTACGTCTACAATTATTTCAGGCTGTGAAAAATTATGTCACTTTTTCCCCCCTACAGCTAGAAAGAGGTAGGAGACCACCTACTTTGTTTGTTGTCATTGATAAAAAAGATTTAAAAGAAAGCCAATGGCAAGGAAGCCAGTCTCCTTAGAGTGGAGGCCTGTCACTAATTCCTCTTAGCAAAGGGATCCCAAAATGCAGAACCTAGCTCTAAACTGAAGCATCTTATGGCTCCAGGATGTGACTGTCCTCCTTCATTCTCTGTAGCCTCTCTACTCAGCTAGCTTACCTTAGCTCACTCAGTTCAGCCCTGCCTCCCAACTCCCACAGGTCTGTTCCTCAGCATCCAGAGAAGGCTCTTTAGAGGGCCAGGGCATTAATAGGTTAAAGGTTGCATTGCTTCAACCTGCAGGGCTTTTAAAAACATTTCACTTCATTTCCATCAGGTAAGGTTTCCAGGAAGGTGAATAGAAAACATTTCTTCTGGTAGGCCTATGAGCCATACTTGACCATAAGTTAAATGAAAGGATTTTATTTGAAGCCCCAATAAATGTTGTTTTATGGTTATGGTCAAACTTAAAACTGCACTCTGACACCTGAAGGTCACTTTACCTTGTATTATACCATATATCACATATGTTTCAGCTGGAGCAGGAAGGAAAAGGAAAGAAACTTAAAAAAAAAAAACAACACTGGCTCCTTTTGTCTAAAGAGGTTTTAAAAATACATTTATCTGATATACTATTTTTTTGCAGTAGCTAGAATATGATTTGAATATATTAATATTTTCAGCAACCGAGCTCAGGGAGCCCACTTAATAACTTATGCATGGATACATAGATATACTTCAGACAGAGGTAAGGTTTTTAGCTCTTATGTCGGTAATACTTAGAAGGATCGAATGAAAGAGTCTGTTATTTCATAGTCTTTGTTGTGGGCATGCATTGTGATGGTATGGAGCCAGTGTTCTTTTTGGTTGTCTACACAGCCTGGATTCAATAAGCAGTTATATATGCATATTATGACAATGTGGTCAAAGAAACCAGATTTTTTTAAACTATACCTTCAAGTGCCTATATAGCATAAAATCTGGTCCTTATTTTTCTTGACCTCATTAAATATGTTAACATATTCATAATTTGATACAGGTTATGTTCATTTCATAATTAAAATTACGGACGGGGTTGGAAAAGCAATAAGATTGCACTGAATGGAAAATATTTATCTTTTTCTACATTAGACTATGGCTCAATGTAAATCATAAGCCTGGGGAAAGGATAATCCCAGGCCAAGGGTATGTCATATGCTGCATATGCTAGAAATTGCTCATGTTTCATGCCAAAAGTAGATTTATTTTACTCTACAACCAAAACTGAAATTAATATTTTTAAAGCATACGTGGTTTTCTCTGTAATTGTCAGTGATTTTTCCATAAATAAGAAATAATACCTTTATAAGGTCTCAGGAAACAAGAAGCAGTTTGACTCCTCACTTATCTACTTGTGAGACTCGGAGGAAGTAGTTACAGCAAGGACTGTAAGTTTTACCACAATGCCCACTAAGGAGCTTAGTTGAGCCTTTGGGGACCCACTCTGTCTAGAGGCAATTATGTCTCACTCTCCATTACTGCATTTCTACATTATGGGCAGATAATGCAAGAGATATTACTTTAACAATAAAACATTGCACTTACAACCACACCTTTCAACTCAGCATCTCCAAATGCTTTAAAAACCATTATTATTTTTATTATTTATTGGTGGAATCCCAGCAGTCCACTCAGCATTTTGAAGTGCAAGTGAAACCACAGACTCTGTTGGCTTTGGGAGGGAGCAACCTAAGGTACTCGGTTCTATACCCTGCTCCCCACTCCTTTTGCCCCAGATGTAGAAGTTAAAAAAAAAAAATTCACTCAGGTGTAATATGAGGTTTTCTGGTCATAGGATCTTGGATTTAGAGCTGGATGGGTCCTTAGATGCCATCAAATTCAACCTTTTCTTACTAATGAAGAAACTGAGACAGACAGAGGTTAAGTAACTTACCCACAGATACACAGTGCCCAAGAAAAGATTTGAACTTGGGTCTTCTTGACTCCAAACCAAGTACTCTATTACCTATGCCCCTCTCATTTGTCTCTTCCTAAAGGACGTAAGAAAAGTAATTTTATTTCAAGAAAGGGATTGAAAAAAGAATAGAAAATTCCATGGGACCAAGAGCAAAGCATCACATTAAAACTAAACAACATCAAAAGAAAAAGCAAGAAATTAACGTATAGTTATAGGCAAAAGTTCAGAAGATGGAAATCAGTAGGTCTAATCAAGCATCAACAATAATCATATGTAAAGGGGTTATTAAGTCATCAAGGAAACAGGAATCAATCATTCTCCACTTATTGTTCAGCAAAGTCATTGCTTCCTAAGGTCATTCCTGCTTGACCTTCACCTTAATACAGTCTTTCATATAAGTTGTTTGTTTTTTTTTTTTTAAGTAAAAGGCCTTAGAAAAGTTTTAACTTGCCCGCCCCACATTTATGAATATGGCTGCTGCCACTAAGGTTTTTTAAGTATTTTTTTGAAAGGGGGAAAGGGAGTACTCTGTTAGGTAACCTAAAAAGTAAGTTAGATATATTACATGTTCTTTTAGGAAATTATCACCTAGGTGAAGCATGCTGCTTTTAACTTTTTTTTTTCTTTCATTCTTTTTTTTTTTTAGTCTCCTTATACAAAATGTCCCATATGGAAGTGTTTTATGTGACTGCACACATATAACCTATAGTGGATTGCTCACCATCTCAGGGAAGGGAGAAAGGAGGGAGGGATCAAATTTGGAACCCAAAACATCTTTTAAAAAAAGGTTAAAAATTGTTTTAACATGTAATTGAGGGAAATAAAATTTTTAAAAAGAAATTATCATCTAGAACTCATAACAATGAAGCAAAGATATGTTTAAGATAGGCATTAAATTTGAAATTGAAATAATTATTTATAAGCAAAAGGTTAAGTGCTCTTAGAAGACTCACATGTTGGGGAGGGAGGGAACATCTGAATTCTAAGAGTTATTATTTGGATAATACTCTTCCAGGCATGAGGAGGCTGACTTCAGAGAAGAATTAAAGGAACATAGGGATCAGAACTAGCTCGTGATGTCATTGGTATAGGATCTCCCAGATTTAGAAACTCCCTCCACTATTAGAGATTGGCATCTTCTCAGCAACTTAGAGTATTAGAACACTGAGGTTTTAAGTGATTTGCCAAAGGTCACACAGACAGTATATGTCAAAGGAGGGAACTGACTCATGTGTTCTAGCTTTTAATCCAACTCTCTCTCTACCATGCCAAAATTCAGTAAATTTGCCTTTAAAAGCAGGTCCAAAATTACTCTTGAGTATTTGGGGCCCCTGGCCCATTCAGGAATTCTAGGGCCTTAGTTGGAAGCTCCATTTCACTCTATTTTTTTTTTATTTACCTCTTAACTATTTCTAGTTCAAAATTCCCACCTAGGACCTTTCCTGGAAAGAACAAAGGAGATATATAAAAGAAAAATGGGAAACAATGGGACCAAAGGGGTCTGATAGACACAAGTAAAGAGAGTAGCAGAAGCTGAATATCTTGCCTCTATGCATAAAGGGACATAAAGCCAGTATAAATAAAGACTCCTTAGAGTTAAGACTTTTGTTTATTTGTCTTTTAAAAAAACAACTTGGCAGCAGTTTTGAGGATTAGATGGAATGAGGCATTATAGGAGTAAGGATCCAGAAAATATTGTGACTGTAATAGTTCAGGCGAGCAGTTGACACGACTTTGATTTAAGCACCATATTCTAAAAGCCTGTTTTTTCTATTCCCCATATCTCCAGACTAAATGTTAAGTGACCATGGTCACCCACTGTGATTACATGCCTCTTGTCTTAGTTTAGAGATATGACAAATCAGAACACAGATTAGAGAATCATAGATTTAGACCTGGGAAGGACTTGAGAAACCATCAGATCCAACCCTTTCATATTACAGAGGAGGAAACTGAAACACAGGGAAGTTGTGACTTATCTATGGTCATACAACTAATGAGTCAGATCAAAGTCTCCTTGACTATCCAATTCTCTTTCCATGAGGGTATTTTGTAGGTATATTGAGGGATGGTACAAGAAGCAGTAATGTAGGGAAAAGAACACCATGCCTGGAGAAGGAAGACTAGGTCAAACCTCTAATACTTCTTAGCCATGTGACCCTGGACAAATTGCTTCACTATATCTGTGAAATTGCAATAATGATATTTGCAATAACTCAGAGGATTGTTGCGACAGCATGCAGTAAAAGCATTCAGTACTAGAGAAATGTGAATTATTATTCAACTTAAGAAAAGCATATTATTTCTTTTCTTTTTTTTTTGCTTACATTCATCATTAAAATGGGTATCCACGTGTTGGATTTGGAGTAATACCATATGTTTTCAAATTCTAGCTCTTCCATTTATTCTCTATGTGACCTTATGCAAGCGACATAATATTTCAGTTTCCTCTTCTATAAAATGAAGAAGTTGGACTATATATCCTCCTGGAGGTACTTTCTGACCATAAATGAATGATTCTACATAGACATAGTATAGATAGATAGACAGACTCCCTATAAAGCAGGAGACACTCTGCTTTATAGGGATCTTTGAAGATTTGATTACATAATGACTCTAAAGCATTTTAAGCCACTCAAAGTAAAAGGTTATGAAAACACAGAGGGTTCTTTTAATTTTGTTTTAACATGAGTAAACTGAGGCACTGAAAGATTCCTTTGGCTCATCAGGGATGGCACCACACATATGAGCAGCACACAGGGCCTGGCACATGGTAAGGGTATTATAAACGCCTATTGACTTGACTGACAGAAACAGAGCTCAGAATGTCTGGCTGTCAATCCAACCACCCAAAAGCCTTTCCACTTTAACAAGAGCTCTGCTAGGCCTACACTTAGTTCTGCTTGGACCAAACCACCTCATTCCTATTTTGTAGTGAGATCTTATACTTATATCCAGCTGACTGGGATGTCTCTTTAAAGAATGTTGCCTTTACATCTCATACCAGAAGTAGTAAGGTCCCACAGACATGAGTAAAGGGTTGTTTGTTTTAATTCTATAGAATTTTAGTCCAACCAACACCTGAGGCACAGTTTAAAAAACATTTATATTATTACTCTTCCAATGTGAAGAAATTTTGTTACAGACATCTGTAAATCTAACCAGAAAACCTGAAGGACTAATAGAAAGAGAACTACTTCTATTCTATCCAAGAAAAAAAGATGGTAGAGTTTTAGCATTTGGTAGGAAAGTAAAATATTTCAGTTGTTAAGGAACCCGAGGTTAGGATTTAAATTTAAAAATTACAAACTTTGAATAAATTATTTTAAAGTTCTAATTGGATAGAACCTTTCCTAAGGTCATTTTCCTGTGCAAAAAGTGTTAAGTGTCTATAAGACTCAAATTTCTTCATTTTTTAGATTGGCAGTCAAGAACTTCCACAGTCTGCCCCATATCTACTTTCTAAACATTTGTCCCACTGCATCCCTGAGAGAATCTGCCATTCCAGACACACCAGCTTATTTAGTATCTCCCTAAGATGTCGTGTGCTTGCTCAGACTGCCTACCCCCCTCATCTCCACCTTTCTCCACCTTTTAAAGAGACTTCATATCCTATCTTGAAGTTTTCCATGATCACATTGACAAACCTATGGAATGTATGGGGTGTTCAGGAGGACTAGCATCTCTGTGTGAAGGTTTGCCAAGCCCTTTTCAGAGGGGATCATCCACATTTGGTATCTACCTGATTTGCCCAACTCTCATGTATGGTTCTAAGAAGCTGTAGCATGCACAGTGGCCACACCTAGGTAAAACCATCTTGGCAGATGGGCTAAACCAGGTTGAGGCTAAGCAACAGACCCCAAATCTATGGGTTAAGGGGGTGTCTAAATGGGTGGATGAAAACAATTTGTTCTAATGACCAGGAAGTCAACTGAAGGCAGGTACTATGGAGTGCTTAGCATTTGGTCAGACTTTGAAAATGCTAAGGTCATTCATTGCATCCCTGGCCATGCCATTGGCCCTCATCTTGAATTTTATCTTGTCACTGGACTCTGATGACTCAGGAAGAAAGAGTGAAGCTAACAACTTTGTGCTACTCTACCTCACTTAAATTTAATTCATGCACAAGTCAATAGGTTACTCCATGAAGTCATTGGTCCTCTTTGACGAACAACTAACCCATAGCAATTATTCCTAACATTTATTTGACAATACATTACAGAACATGCTGCCTTCCAATAACTCATCTTGTTAGTCATTTAATTCATGTTGTTATGCGGCTTATATTTATGTGATCCCCTAGCTAGGTTTTAAGTTTCTTGAGGCAAGGACTTCATGTGTCATGCTTCTTTGTGCCCCCTATAGTACGTAGAAATATACAGCATACACAGTAGGTGTTCAATAAATTTATCTTGAATTAATGAATAAACAATATGGAAAAGATACTGCAGTCAACTTATCAGTTGTGTACACTGGAGTGTAAACAAATAATCATATATACCAAAAATGAGAGAGTGAACAGGTTAATCCAGCTATTCTTTTAGTAAATATTAAGCAAAGTTGCTTCTGAGATGGGAGTAATTTATGCAATTTTGCTGATAACCACAGGTTACCCAGAAACTGGGAGACTGCCTGGTCAAACACATTGTAGGGTGGGCAGGAACAAACCCCAAAGATTTGCCAGATTCCATGGAAATATAGCCAACAACTTTCTTTTTATACTGACAAAAGTTAAACAACCACAATGTCATTTTAAAGAGAAAGAAGAAAATAAAATACTTAGTATTTCTGAATGTTATTGGCTGTGGCCTTTCGTGGTAAGGAAACATGTAGGAAAAGGACCAAAGCTCTATGAAGCTCATATTTAAAGTCAGACATTAGTCCTTCAGCATAACTAAGAGTGACATGCACATATGTTAGCCACAATCTAAATAATGACGTAGCTATGTGGTACAGCTCTGTGCCTAGAATCTGAAAGACCAGAGGTCAAATACTAGCTGTGTGACCCATAACAAGTCACTTAAACCCTTTTGCCTGGTTTCTTCAAAGCAGAGATAGTAATAGCACCTACCTTGCAGGTTATGAGAATCAAATGAGTTAACATTTGTAAAAAGTGCTTGGCACATAGTAGGCTTTATATATTATTCCTTTCCCTTCCCCCTCTGGATGAGTATCTTCTGGGTGGGACACAATGAAGTGCCTAGAATTTCCCATTAAACAAAGGCACTTAGCATTAAGAAGGCATGCTTGAGAGAATCGTGTGTGTGTGTGTGTGTGTGTGTGTGTGTGTGTGTGTGTGTGTGTGTGTGTGAAGACTTATAACTCTGACCATTACACTGTCTTATGCAGAGAAGTTCAATCACCACCTTTTCATAAAATTCACACTTCTCAGCTTAGTATTTAAAGACTTTCATAGTTAATCAACAAGCATTTATTAAGCACTTACTATATGCCAAGTACCATGATATGGGGGGTGGGCAGGGAAAAAGAAGAGAAAGAAAAAGAATACTTGACCTCAGGGAGCTCATAAGTAAATACAAAGTTGTGGGTAAGGGAAAGATGGGAATGTCATGTGAGGAATAGTGACTAGTCTATTAGATCACAATCCAACAGACCACAGAGGGACCCTGGAATAAATATAGGGAGGTACGATGCACACCAATTATGAAGGTCTTTGAATGCTTGCCAGAGGAGCTCATATTTTGTCTTCAAAGCAGGAGAAAGCTTTCTGAGTAGGGAAACAAAGGTAAGAAAAAGTCATGGGGAGTGGGGAGAAGACCAGAGAAGGAAGTGGCTTGAAGCAGGGAGATCCCTTAGGAGATTATTGCAGTAATCCAGATGAGAAGTGATGGGTACAGATGTGAAAGATCTGGAAGTGGAATCATTAGGGTTTGATGAAGGAAAGTGAGGAGTCAGGGAAGACTTGGGTTTCAAACCCTAGTGCCTAAAAGAATGGTAGGACAGAAATAGGGAGGTTCAGAAGAGGGATGTGCTTAGGGAGAAAGACAATGTTTTCTTTTGGACTTATTGAGTTTGAGATGCTTATGGGACATCCAGTTTGAAATATCCAATAGGTAATTGGTGATGCAGGAAGCATAAAGAAAAGAGTCATCTGCAAATTGATGGTAATTGAACCCATGGAAGCTCTTATCAAAGAGAAAGAGAGTAAAAGGAGAAGATATACCAATATAATGCCTTGATGTACACACAAAGTAATGATGTCTAGCCATATTTCTAGTGAGAGAGGAGCCATTGGATAGGAAGAAATTAAAGATTAGACAAAATAGGATGCAGTACATATGAAATGTGGTATAAGAACTGGAAGAGAATCAAAAGCACACACTAGGGTTCTAGACTACCTTTCCAGGCATTCCAGCCAAACTGGCACTTTGAGGCACTCCACCTTCGACCCCCTTATCTTTGTACAGGTTGCCCCTCCCTCCTTCCCAGTCCTAGAATGTATCATCAAGGCATCAAGGGAAAGTTTCATATAAAAATTAACATTATGAAAGACAAAAGATGGTAGGGACTTAACCAAAGCAGAAGAGATTAGGGAGAGATGATAAGAATACCTAAAAGAACTATACAAGAAAACTTAACATCACCAATAACCACAACTACGTGGTTGCTGATCTAGAGAGAGACATCCTGGAGAATGAAGTTAAGTGGGCCTTAGGAAACATGGCTAACAATAAGGCTAGTGGAGGTGATGTAATTCCAGCTGAACTATTTAAAAACTAAAAGATGATGCTGTTAAAGTGCTGCATTCAATATGCCAGCAAAATTGGAAATCACAACTGTGGCCACTGGATTAGAAAAGAGCAATGTTCCAATTATCGAACAAAATTCATTCATTTTACATGCCAGCAAGGTTATGTTTAAGATTCTGCAAACTAGCCTTCAGCAATATGTGAATCAAGAACTACCAGAAGAGCAGGCTGGTTTTTGAAGAGACAGAGGAACTGGAGACCAAATTGCCAATATTCCCTGGATCATAGAGAAGCCAAGGGAGTTCCAGAAAAGCATCAACTTCTGCTTCATTAACTACACTAAGACCTTTAACTGTGTGGATCATGACAAAATGTGGCAAATCCTCAAAATAGATGAGAATACCAGAGTCCCTCGCCTCCAGGGGAACTTCTGTATGGGCAATGGTTATAACCAAACATGAACAACTGATTAGTTTAATATTGGGAAAGGAGTACATCAAGGCAGTATATTGTCACCTTTGTTGTTTAACTCATATGCAGAATACATCATGTGAAATGCCAGGCTGGAAGAATTAAAAGCTGGAATTAAGGTTCCTGGAAGAAATATCTACTGTCTCAGATATGCAGATAATACTACTCTGATAGAAGAAAGTGAAAAGGAATTAAGAAGCCTGTTGATGAGGGTGAAAGAGGAGTGTGTAAAAGTTGACTTGAAGCTTAACATAAAAAAATGAAGATCTTGGCAACTAGTTCCATCACTTCCTAGCAAATAAAGGGGGGAGAAATGAAAGCAGTGTCAGATTTTATATCTCAGGCTCAAAAATCACTGCAGACAGTGCCTGCAACTATGAAATTAAAAGATGCTTCCTTCTTGGAAGGAAAGCTACGGCAAATCTGTATAGCAGAGACATTACCCTGCCAACAAAGGTTCATATAATCAAAGCTATGTTTTTTCCAGTAGCATTGTTTGACTATGAGAGTTGGGGTATAAGGAAAGCTGAGTGCCGCAATACTAAGATTTTTGAATTTTGGTGCTAAATAAGACTTTAGAGAGTCCCTTGGATAGTAAGGAGGTCAAGTCTGCCAATACTTAAATCAATTCAGGCTATTCACTGGAAGGTCAAATATTGAAGTTAAAGCTTAAACACTTTGGCCACAAAAATGAGAAGACTGGACTCACTGGAAAAGCCCCTGATGGGAAGTATTGAAGGCAAAAGGAAAAGGGGGCAGCAGAAGATGATAGTATGATGGGGACAATGAACATGACCTTGGACAAACTTCGAGAAATAGTGTTAGATAAAAGGGGCTGGCATGTGATGGTCCATGGAGTCAGGAAGAGTCAGACACAACTGAATGACTGAGTAACAATCTCCTCACTTTCACCTTTTAGAAGTCCTAGCTTCATTCAAGGTTAGCAGATATGCCGCATGAAACTAAAAGCTTTTCCTCTTGTCCCCCCACCACTACCCCCATCCCTTCTTTCCTTCCCCTCCCTCCCAACTCCTCCAGTTGTTAGTGCTCTATTAGCCCTCAAGTTATCATGGACGGACTTATCTATTTACATAATGTAGCCTCCAACAGAATGTATGCTTCTTAAAGTCAAAGATTAGTTTTCATTTTTGTCTTTTATATCCCCTGCCTTGCACATGATAAACACAAAATAGATGAATGTGATTGAATTGAATCATATTAAAGCTAAGGAAGCCTTAGGTGCCTGTAGATATTAAGGGGCAAATCATTTTGATCCCACGAGTCTGCAATATCAAAATCAGGATAGGTTTGGAGGGGTGGGTGGGCAAAATGATGAGGACTCAGAGCAAAGGGAAACCTATCTGACCATCCAAATTACTGATCTTTTTTTTTATTTTCCCCAGCCATAGTTCCATAGGAAATTATTTGGAAAAACAGGACTAAAAGTAGAAATACAATTTTCCTGAAGTTGCCTACTCAATTAGTAACAAGACAATTAAAAAAACATGATCCATTTCTGCCAATCCCCAAAACACAAGGCAGGACTTGCCCATTTTGCCAATATAAATACTCAGTTTTGTTTCCAATGGAAATGGAGACTCAAAAACTACTTCTCTGGCAGCAAGTATTATCACATGTACCTCTAAATATTAGCCAACAAAGCCCCTTGTCCAAATGCTAACATTCCCCACCCTTCCTACACCTTATTTGGTAAAGAGAGGCAACAGGAAATAACCCAATTTACATATTGTGTCATATTTGCACTAGGGTCTTTTTTCTATAAGGAGGTCTCTAGGACTTCTAGAGACATATACAGGAAGTAGATGAACTTTGAAGGATGGTACTGTAGAACTTCAGCAGGAGTTTAAAAGCAATCAAATCTGGGAATAAATGTTATCAGTGGTTACTAATTCATGCATTAAGTTTTCATAAACTTTGTCACAGTCTCTTTGGAGAGAGTAAACAATTTGTATTTCATATTCACGGTGTAGAGGATTCAGATGGGTACTTAAGAAGCAGATTACAAATCCTACTCTAGGTTCTAACCAGCCTTCTCACTGACCAGGGGCTAGCTATTTCTTGGGGGTGGGGGGAAGGAAGGGAAGGGAGGGAGGGAAAGGAAGGGAGCACAGCCCTTCCCATCCTAAAGATCTACTCTCTAAAGACTCTCTTAGGTTGGACTGTTCAAACTGTCATAGCCTCAAGGGATCATAGCTTAAAGAGCTGAAGGTACCTTAACCACCCCCTCATTTATAGATGTGAGAACTAAGACCCTTTCAGCTGGCAAATCTCAGAAATTTTAAACAGACTTAGAAGAATTCATCTTTCTTTCTGTTTATGAACTCCTGGAAAGCAGGAAGTTTTTCACTTTTTTATTTGTTCCTCCTGGGTTTAGGACACTAAGAGGTACTTAATAGATGCTTATTCAGTAATTGATTGGAAATTTCAAAGGGAAAATTCTCTGAGGCTCCAAAAAGGGTATTACATCCTACAAAGTCTGAAATAGGGGAAAAGGGCAGATTTCATGAGAATATTTTTCCAAAGTACTTTGATATACCCTTAGAAGTAAAGTATCATGGAAATATGAAGCTTTTTGGTAATTATAAACAACATCCATCATTTTTAAAAAAGATTCATCAAAAATATTCTTGCCTAATTTGTTTCTCTACCAAATTTTCATGAAGTAAAACCCAAGTTCACAAAACCAAAACATTTAAAAGAATCCTTTTAAAGTAGAATTTGCTTCTATGCTATGCTTTCTTCCTGAGTGTGAAAATTTGCTTTATTACCTTCATGCTTTTCTGAAGTTTCCAGGCTGACTAGTCTCTAGTCTGGGAATGTAGAATGTACCTTGGTTTAATCACACAGGCACAATGAAGGCCTCCTGAAACAATCCCAGCCTTTTTCCTGTCAGCGATTGCCTGAGGGTGCAACAAAGGGTGAAGGAGATCCATCATGAAAAGTCCAGTGTCAATGTGCTCTCCCAATTTATTTATTGACCTTCAATGCCCAGCCATACTCCTGACCCTCATGAGATGAAGCCTAAGGGGGAAATGGCCCTGAGTACCAATTCCCATATCCTGTTGTTCTGGGGTCTAAATTAAGTGCTAATTAATTACCACTGGCATTTTTGGCATTGCCTGTCAAATTGGATTTAGGGATATCTTTTCATTATTTAGACACAACAAAAATCACGTGTCCCCATTTCCTTTTCTTATACAACTGTATTTTAAAATTCAGCAAATGTATCTATGACCACTGCAGGTAGCTTTCAAATACAACGGACAGGAATTGGTATTGTCAATTTTGATTAATAGTCCTTCATTAATAAACATCCTGTTATTCAGCCTCCACCTGCAGTTGCTGATGTTGCCTGGAATCAATTAACTCATATAATTTGATTTATTTTACAAAGACATTTTTGGATGTGCTGTGCTGATGATAAAGGTTCTATATTAGCAGTTCTTGATTGCAAGCTAGATTGCACCTGAATGGATTTCTTTGTGTGTGCATGTGTGTGCGTGTGTATGTTGTGCAAGTGGGTGGTAAGGAAATGTTGTTTGAGGAATTCTTGAATTAAAGAATTAATTTTAAAACTTAGTGGGGGGTTTTCCTCCTGAATTTTCAGATTTAGTCTAAAGACTTCTGAGACACACAGGCCCTGAAAGTTGTGGAGCCTGCCTCTAAAACAAACTAAAATTTATTAATCAGATTAGCTAGTCTGCCACAAAAATCAAGGAATAAAATAACAACATCTTGGGCCAAAGTTACAAAACCAACCAGGAGGACAGTAGCCCTGGATACTATTCAGGTTCAAATGTAATTATCCAGCTATATATTTTTTTCTCTTCACTTAATAGCCACCATCATTATGGCATTTAGATTTAGTTTTAAAGTCTGTAATGCACTTTCAGAGACATTATCTCTCTTGAGTCTCACAATTATATAATATGGTAGACATTAAAAGTATTATTATCTCCATTTGATGGAGAAATTGAAGCTCAGAGGGGTTGACTGTCAAAGCTTACAAAGCTAAGTGTCAGAAGTGAGATCTGAACCCAGGACTTTATGGTCCCAAGTCCAACCTGGTCAAACTGCCTCTCTTATAAACCATAATAGTTAAGCCCTTCCACTGGATTCCAATTATGAATTAAATAACAGCACTTCAAAAATCTCTGTTTTATAGGTTTTTAGGAATGGTAAGATATAATGACAATATCATGTTTCGAAGGAAATCACTGAACTTTGTAAACATAGTATTTCTGATCTTCACAGTATTCCTGTAAGTAGTCCAGGGAAATGGAAACCAAGTCATAACAAATGACGATAAAGAGGCTCTTTTTAAAGGTCAAATTAGAACCCTCTTCTCCTTTCCCCTAGTCTTAGGTTCTCACAAACAGACAGCACAGTGGTAATGCTAATGGAGCCAGATCTTATGGGATTGCTCCAGAGAACCAATTGCTACATTTTCAGTGTAAGCATTTACACTTTGGAAATGGACAGATGCTACAAAACATGGCTTGATTATTTGGGATTTTTCTAAATTATCTAAACTTAAGAAAGTAATAGGGGCAGCTAGGTGGCGCAGTGAATAGAGCGCCGGCCCTGGAGTCAGAAGGACCTGAGTTCGGAGCAGGCCTCAGACACTTAATCCACACAAACAAAAACCTAGCCCTGTAACCTTGGGCAAGTTACTTAACCCCAACTGCCCTAAAGGGTCGGCTAGGTGGCGCAGTGAGTAAGAGCGCTGGCCTCGGAGTTGGGATGACCCGAGATCAGATCCGGCCTCAGAAAATGAGCACCCACGCATAAATAATGACTAGCCATGTAACCTTGAGCAAGTTACTTAACCCCAATTGCTTTAAAAAAAAAATAAAAAAGAAAGAAAGTAATAAAGAAAATGTAAGTAATGTATATTCAACTTAAAAGTGTAATGTGTAGATTTTTTTTTTTTGAGAGCAGGTTAATAAACCTGATGGTTAAGGAAGGTTAAGGAAGATCTGATAGCCAGAAGCTGACCATTTACCTTGGGTTTACTGACTAGATTTCTTTTTCCTTCTCCTTCCTTCCTTCCTTCCTTTCCCTTCCTTTCTTCCTTTTCTCTCTCTCTTTCTTTTTCTTCCCTCCCTCCCTCCTTCCTTCCTTCCTTCCTTCCTTCCTTCCTTCCTTCCTTCCTTCCTTCCTTCCTTCCTTCCTTTCAACACAGCCTTGCAGCACAATCAAAAACAGTGACTTCTAACCTGTTTGAGTATAAAGATCCTTTTTTAATGTAAAAAAGACTTTGAGAATCTCCATGTAAAAGTAGTTATACTCAATAGATACTGATTGAGAAGGAAAAGTTAGTTCCAGCTCAGTAATATCTACATCCCAAAGCCAGCTGAGATGAAACTCTTCTTTTTGGTAGAGATCAATGTGATTTCATTGCCTTTGGAAACTCCCTCATCTCCATCAATGCAGATTGGCAGCTATGGTGCATTTGATAGTCTTAGAAACTACCTGTGGGATTGACAGATTAAGTGATATATCTCATTGGAAGAATTTGAACCCTGGTTTGATCCGACTCTGAGACTGATACTCTATCCATTATACCACACTGCCTCTCAATTACAAATTTGTAATTTATTAGTCACAATTGTTGCTGTTGTTGTTCATTCATGTCTGGCTCTTCATGACCCCATTTGAAGTTTTCTTGGCAAAGATGCTAGAGTGGTTTGCCATTTCCTTCTCTAGTTCATTTTGATAGATTAGGAAGCTGAAGCAAATAGGGTTAAGTGACTTACCCAGGGTCACACAGGTAGTAAGTCTCTGAGACCAGATTTGAACTCAGGAAGTCTTCCTGACTCTAGGCTAGACACTCTATCTACTGTGCCATCTGTGCTACAATATCATCCTACTTAATCTATCCTGATTAGCAGCATGGATGGAGCAGAAATTTAAAAGTCACACAATTTACCTAGGTCACTAAAAATTCTTCCTATTGCCCACATTTGATAGAAGTAAGATCCTCAGTCCTTTACTATTCTGGCTTAGCAGTGGGACCTCTAGGTCAAAGCATATGAACATAGCATAGTTCATATCGCTTTCCAGAATAGTCGCCCCAATTCACAATTTCACGAACTTGGCAATCCAAAACTCTTCCAGCATTGCTTATTCACATTTTTTGTAATTTCTGCCAAATTGCCATATATGTAAATGAAAACTCAGAGGGGTATTTGTGTGATTATTAATGTTTTTAAGCATCCTTACCTATGTGGGTACTCCTTCAACTGATAAAAATCCCAACCCTTCTATCATTTACTAGGTGGTCTTCTAGAATCACTAGACAGTAGCTGAAAAATTCTGTGCAACCTAGAGACAAGCTTCTCCAGATACTGCTAAACTAGCCTTTGGTCACTAGATATACAACCTATCATTATTTTCTAATGAGAAGTGAATCTATTTTCTGCAAAGGTTGCCAATCTGCAGAACAAAAATTATTTTTCACTCTAGATATAAATTCCATTTCTCAAGAAGGAATTGAGCAGTTCTTGGGAGGGGGGAGGGTAGCTGTGAGAAAACAATAGGAATAAGGCTATAACACTAACCCTCAGCCTCTACCACCTATGAGAGGAATGTTCTCTTCTAACTGAACACCTGCAGCTGTAGAATGGAGATAACACTGAGCTTTTGGATAGTTAGAGGCAGTCTAGAATCAAGGGTAGGGAATTTGCGGCCTCAAAGCCACATGTGGCCTTCTAGGTCCTTAGATGTGGCATTTTGACTGAGTCCAAGTTTTATAGAACAAATCCTTTTATTAAGGGGATTTTTCTGTGAAGTTTGGATTCAGCCAAAGGACATACTTGAGGACATAGGTTCCCCACTCGTTTCGATTTGTGTGAGCCTTTTCTGACTGTGGCAGTCCAACCTGTTTGACTAAGGAAGTATAGTTCAGTAGGAAGAAGACTTGGGTTCAAACCCCACCTCTGACAGTCCCTGCATGACAGGGTAAGTCATTTCACTTTCCCAATCCTAATTGACCTCACATATAAAAGGAAGGAGTTGGATTAATGGTGTCTGAGGACCCTTCCGAGGATTAATGAAGAATAATCAGTATAGAAGCTTATTTCTTCATGACAGGTCAGAATTTGGTATGATTGTTTTTTTCATTAAAGCTTAATTTTTTTGTTGTTAAATGAGAATTTCAAGCTTAAGAATTGTGCCTTGATGAGAGGCAACAAAATCCATAAACATGGACATTATTCTTTAGAGTTGTCCCCCCACTAAATTCTGAATTGAATTAGTTACAGAGCCTGCTCCATTTTGAAAAGAACACAAGTTGTGGCAAAGTATGTAAATCATGCCCTAACAGCTCCTTGGTGAAGCATAAGCCTATTATTGCATTCTTTCCCTGAACACCCTCAATAAAGAATATCTAATTTTAAAAAAAGATAATTTAGAAATATTTTATGAGATTTTCTTTAGTGACAAAAGTATGATAAATGACAATTGCTACCAAACATATGTAGTTTATATCCACAGTTTGCAATTAGAATTCATTAGACACAAGAGCTTACAAAGAACATTGATTTTAAGTATAGTTATATATAAAGGAAATACAGAATATTAAATGCCAAACTTGCATCCAAGCAGCATTATGATTATAAATGTAAGCATCAAAAAGTTTTTTAAAAAGTTATGAACATCACATGTCATCAACTTGGTTTAATGTATTATTAATGGTATCTATATAGCAGTAGACTAGACTCAGAAACACATCCAATATACGCATATTTTATAGTAGGAGCAACTTTTGATTGTTGACTTCCTCAATTTTGCTGCTATACCTCAGTATAGTAATCTGGATTGTAAACTCAAAGCTCACTGGTTGCCATTCACCACAAGCAAATCAATGAATCTATGTATTTCTCTGGTCTTTTGTTTATACAATACTTTTAATTCATTCAAATAACAACTATTTACTAAATACCTACTATGTATCAGATACGACTAGGCCTGGAGATACAAAGACAAAAATGAAGTAACCATTGCCCTCAAGGAGATTCCATTCTATCCAGTTAGCAAAGTTGTTAGTGGCAATATTCAGTGAATTAAAAAGTACTATAGAAAATTCAATTTGATATCATTAGGCTTTGTTTCTGTGTGTATATGTTTTTGGAAGGACAGCAATGACCTTAATAAATACATAGAGTCTCCTCTCTCTGTCCTAACCTAGGGATTTAGAAAGCAATCACACTGGTGTAGTTTTTACAGAACATTTTAAATGTAGCCCCTTTAAGAAAGTTGACCTAAAAGAAATGTCAAAAATCCCCTACTGAGCATGCTCACACTGATTATTTTAACCTTTTCTAACTTTAAAAATACATCACCATTTTCTTCAAAAACTTGGCTTCCTTTCCTTTCCTCAGTGGTAACTAAAGTCATGCCAAGTTGGATGTTTTTAGCTTCAGCTATTTTAGAGCTATATGTGATCCCCCACCCCAAAAGGTTGGAATGCTTTTTTTTCCCCAGAGTGAAAAAGCAAGCATATGTTTTTAACACTCACATAACTTTAAAAAAAAAAAAAAAGGATTGAAGTTAACATTCTGTAATATCCCACCTTTGGACTCATTCTAGTCTCAGAGTAAGGAATTTAAGTCTGAAAACTTGGGGACGCATATCAGAGAAAATAATATGGGTACTCAAACCTCCAGAAATGAAGTCCACATTTTATGTCCATTGTGTGGCATGCTATTAGCAACTTAAAAGTCTGCAGCTATTGTTTTAAAGATGGCAGCAGAGACACAGCGAGTTTGGAGTGTTGAGCAAGATGGACCACACACAAATGTAATTCCAAAACATCAAAAGAACATAAAATTCATACTTAGAAACACTGGAGCTTCTTGAATACATTTTTTTCTAATGATAAATGATTGTAGTGAATTAGAAACAAAGATGACCCTGAAGAGATTTAGTCTACCTGATGAGTTGACTTTTTCTTCTAATTTAGACAAACAAGAAAAGAGAACAAATAATGTGATGTAGGAGGTGGGGAGATCAAAAATTATAATTGATTTCCTCAAAGTGGAATGTAATAAAAGATTGACTGAGCTACCCAGATAGTCAATGAAAGCTATGTCTTCGTCATTGTTTGTTGGAAAATCATCTCTATAGATATAGTTGAGCATCTAATAGCTACCTAATGCCCCTAAAACATCCCCTGAAGAGTGCAGAGGGTGTGATTTCAGCCACTTCAATTAGCAGCTTTGAAGATAAGCTAGAGTTCTGCTTAATATGAGGTAGCTATGCCAGTGGCCCCCAATACACTGTGAGCCTGGATTGAAAAGTTTGTTAACATGTTCATATAAATACAGGAGGATTACACAGTCCCTCTTTTGAAGTAAGTGGTGATATTGGATCATGTTGGTGACTGTGCTATGCCAAGATCACCACTGAAAAGGAATGCACAAAGTCTTATTAGACAGCTATGAGTCCAAGCTCTTAGGGTTCCCACCAACCTGGCTTGTAAAACAGGGATTATTGAGATGAAAAAGCCCTGCTATCTAGTCAAGTCAGAGGAACCATGCAAAGGGAAGATAAGATTTTAAGAAGTGGCAGAGACTCTACATGGAGTTTCCAAACCAATTGTTTTTACAGAATTGAGCAAATAAACTGGTTGCTTTGCAACTATAGAGAGAGTCAAAGTCTTTTCCAGAGAACAAGAGCAGAGTGATGATTATAGCTCTGGTATCAGGCTATTTATTAACTTCTGAAAGGAAATTGAGTCTGCTTTACCTCCAAATTCATTACCTGGCCAGGTATTTTAAATGATTATCACTTACAAACCTCTGGGTTCCAAGCAAACTGACTTTCAGAATGTAGTAGAGTGTGATTGTACATTAAGAAATGACAAAATTAATAGTTTCAGAGAAAACTGGGAAGATCTTTATGAACTAATGCAAAGTGAGGAGAGAACTAGAAGAGACATTTACACAATACAGTATTATAGGGAAAAACAACTTAGAAAGACTTTAGAATAATATTGCTGTTACCGTATATATCTCGTGGTTCTGTTCACTTCACTTTTCCCTTTTTTGTGCAAGTCTTCCCATGCCTTTCTAAGATCATTGAGCTCATATTTTCTTTTCTTTTCTTTCTTTCTTCTTTTTTTTTTTTTTAAAGCAAGTAACTTGCTAAAGGTTACACGGCCAGTCATAGAGCTCATCATTTCTTATGGCACAATAGTATTCCATCACAATTATATACCACAACTTGTTCAGTCATTCCTCAATTGATGAGGATCCCTGCAATTTCCAGTTCTTTGACTATTATAAATACACAAATTAAAAATAAAGGACACACAAAGAAAGATGCAATCTGCATCCAGAGAAAGAACTGATAAATGGAAGTATGTATAGAATAATTTACATATATGTATATATACATATAGATATTTCTGTCTAATGGTAGCCATCTCTAGAGTATGGTGGGGGGAAAGGGAAGGAAAAAAAGGAATTTGTGTGATAACTATTATGTATTTAAAAGGAATAGCACATTGTACATAAAAGATTAGCAGTTTCATGGGTAATTATCTTTTTTATTATATTATGTTATAGATATGCTTGTTTATTTTTATTTCCATAAATTAAAAATAAAATAAATTTTTAAAAAATTTAAGACTTCAGAACTTGAAGTCTTAATACACCAGTAAACTATAAATACAGGCCACTGAAAATAAAACATGCCAACCATCTCCTGCTAGAATGATAAAAGACTTAAAATACATAATGAGACATGTTTTGGGGTATGGCCAAAGTGGGGATTTGTTTTGTTGAACTATGAATACTTCTTTGAAGGTTTCTTTTGTTGTTGTTCTTTAAATAGGGGCAGGTAAAATTCATTAGTTAATTGTTTTAAAGCTGCTTTTTCAGGAGACTAAAGGCAATTGAGTTGTTGATGATATTATGTGGCTGTCACTGTGCCCTGATTCACTCCAATTCTTTTTTTCTTCTAACTCTTCTGATGCCCACTCATTTGTTGTTTTGATTGCGCTCCCCCCACCCTTGTTTTGCCCCTCTTTATTTCCAATAGCTCTCCCCATTATTGATTCCCCGCCTATTTCTTGTATTGTATCCAAAACTTGAGCAAGACCCAAGTAACAATTTAGAATTGAACCCTGTATTGGCCATGTTGGCTGAACGGGGCCCTCCCCAAATCATACAGCAGTGAACCCAGGCAAAGCCTCAGCTTTTAAAGGGATGCCATGGGCCAACGGTTAGGTATTATGTAAGCAGGAACTTACAGAGACTAAAACCAATGATTAGTCAGTACATTTCAAAATTCCCCCGTCTCCCTGGGCAGAGCTTAACCCAGCAGCCCACCCACCTCTGTGGAAAGCTGGCTGGGGGAGAACGGAGCTAAACCTGGCAGTCTGCTCACTTCTGTGAAGGAGAGGTGGGGTTGGGGGAGGGGAAAGAATGGGGCTAGGTACAACACTTGCACTATACTATAACACTTGGATTCATCTTTGCCAAGCTGGCTTTTAAGACACTGCTACCCTAATTTTGGGGCATCTAGGTGGCACAATGGATAGAGCACCAGTCCTAAAGTCAAGAAGACTCATCTTCCTGAGTTCAAATCTGGCCTTAGACACTCAGTAGCTGTGTGACCCTGGGCAAGTCACTTAACCCTGTACCTCAGTTTCCTCACCTGTTAAATGAGCTAGAGAAGGAAATGGAAAAACACTTCAATACATCTGCCAAGAAAATGCCAAATGGGGTCATGAAGAGTCCACACAACTGAAATACTTGAACAACAAACAACAAAAGCCCTAACTTTACCTCTCCCTTTGTCTGTGCCCTGCTTCCCAAATCTTAGCTCTTGGTCAGTCTTTCTGTCTTATACTGTTGCTCTTGTTCCTGGGAGACTAAGAAGCAAAATTCCTGATTATAGGTGAGCAAAATTTTGAAACAAGAACAAATTAGGACAGAAATAGGGACTGGATCTGTGATTTTTATTGATACAAGAAAACTTCCTCTTACCAACAGAGGCCTAGGGCAATGGTGTCAAATTCTAATAGAAATAGGGGCTCAGAAACTGGGGAACACATATTGACTTGGAAAACCACATATTAACATCATAAATGTTCTATTTCATTTTTATTTATTTTGTTAAATATTTCCCAATTTGATCTGGCTCAAGAGCACTCAGGAGAATTATAGGCCTTTTGAGGCCTGGCATTTGTTCACCACTTCTGGCCTATAGTAATTAGAGAAAAAGTGACTGGCCCAGGGTCACATAGACCATATGTACAAGAGGTGGGATTGGAACCCAGGTTCTTTTGCCTCTGAGTCCAGCTCCCTAGCCACTCCATCATGCTATGGGAAAATGAATTGAGAAATTTAGAAAACTGAAAATAAGGAAAGTAAAGCAATGAATAGAGCAACTCAGAAGTTGTTTCCCTATAACAATTGTCTGAAAAGTAAAATGCTAATAAGAATCCAGTGAACGAAAAGAAATTAATGGAAGGAATATAATGCAAATAAGCAGATAGAGGACAATATAGAAAATGTCTATAAGGAACTAGATCCTCCTACTGCTAAAGGGTCTCTATCTAAATTAAGCACTTCCAGAAGCTTCTACTAGCTCCTTCAGATCACCAGAACTGCATGTGTAGCCAGTTGTTGGTGATTTAAAGGCTAATTATTCACTTTATGAATTAGCTAGTCTATTCTTCTAGCTTGCTATTCACCTTTGGTTATACATCACTTATGTATCCTAAAGTGTAGTCAGAAGAATGATGAAGTGAAGCTTAAATAGATCAAGACTGTTGCCTATTAGCAATTCTGGTAAAGTGTTTAGAGTAAGGAAGGTTTAAAACCAGTAACCAAAATGAGACAGGGTCCTGTCTATGTATAGCATTCTTCCACATAGTCTGTTTCCCTTGGGGACAATTGAAAATTAGTTCTTCACAGCTTCAGCATTACCTGTGTTCAGTCATTCTTCAATGATATCCAATTCTTCATGACCCCATTTGGGGTTTTCTTGGCAAAGATCCTGGAGGGGTTTGCCATTTCCATCTCCAGCTCATTTTACAGATGAGGAAACTGAGGCAAACATGTTTAAATGACTTGTCCATGGTCACACAGCTAGTAAGTGTCTGAGGCCAGATTTGAACTGAGGAAGATGAGTCTTCCTGAGTCTAGACCCAAAGTTCTATCCACTTTGTTACCTAGTCACCTGCCTCCTGTATTGCCTACCAATTGTCTAAAAGGATTACTCAGGACCATAACATAAAGAAATATGACCTTTCCTGGCTATAGACCAGCCTCTTAAGAAATATAACTCAAACAAGATGAAAAGAAAAAAAAAGTTTAAAATATTTGCCAAAAGTAAAGAGGGAAGGACACAATACAACAACAACAAAAAAGAAAGTTAAAGAAGGAGGCTTTCTATCATCAGTTATGTACTGTTTATGAGTCTAACATAAACAGTTAGCAAGGGATGTTGCTTTGCTGACACTGTTTGCCTTGCCTTACGTTCATCAGCTGGTGAATACCCCTACTTTCCAGCTAAGCCAATCATCCATAAAGAAAAGTACCATAAGTAATAATGAGAGCACATTTGTGTATGTTGACTAGCAGGAATTCTAATTTATCATGACATTTTATACTCAGCTGAAATGAACCAAACTGTTTAAACAAATTGGGTTTATATAATCAGTAACTTTGTAATCCCTCTAGCTGGGGCTTTGAGAAGAGGTACATTGGCAGAGCATTCTTGGAGATACAGATGATGGGGTATAAAAAAAACATTCCTACTTTTTTGACAACTGACTTTTGATTATATATACCAAAACAAAGCCTGTCACCTCAATGATGGTTTGCAGTTTTATCATTTCAGGAGTTCAATGTTTTTTTTCACTGATTGCCTATTCAGTTTGTCTATGTTGAAGACAATAATTCCACTGCTAAGTGGTGCCACTGATACTTTATTTTTTATTTTTTTTTTGCTTTTTGAAGGGCAATTGGGATTAAGTGACTTTCCCAAGGTCACATTGCTAGTTCTTTTGTGTGTGTTAAGTATCTGAGGCCAGATCCAAACCCAGATCCTCCTGACTCCAGAGCTAGTGCTCTATTCACTGCACCACCTAGCCCACCACTGATAGTTTAACCTTTACCTGGGACTCTTTGGCAATCTGGTGAAGCTTAGGGACCCTTTCTCAGAATAATGTTTTATTAAAAGGTCATAACTGAAGGACATATCATATTTTAGTTTAAAGTTAGTGAAAATAAAGATGTATTTTTTCCTTTCCAAGTCCAATGGATCATCTGAAATCTACCCTAGAACCTCTAAGAGGTCTGTAAGAGCCCTTAGTTTGACTCATTTACATTATATAGTTACAGAGTTTCAACCATGTTGTTTTTGATTATCAAACACTTAAAACTTAAATGATTAGCATTTACTAATTGCTTAAATATAAGGTGTCTTAAGGCAACATTCCCCCAACACAGAGCCAAGCTTGACTGGGTCAGTCTAGTGCTGGCAACTAGGATGGTTAGAGTCTGGACTTGGATTCAAGATCTGAGTTCAAACCAGCCTCAGAAATTTACTAGCTGTGTGACTCTGGGCAAGTCCCTTAATTTGCATCTATTTCAGTTTCACCTTCCAGGGTATTTGTGGAGATAAAATGAGTTAAGATATATAAGGCATTCAGCTAAACTTAAGGGACTATATGAATACCAGGACCAGGGAGGTCTTAAGTTTAATTCATTTTGCAACCAGTGTTGAATTTCCCAATTTATTGTCCTGCCTAGGAAGTTCATCTGAAGTCTGTTTTAAGATAAACAGAAAATTATATAACTTTATGTATAATCCAGTTTCGAAGAGAGCACTGAATATTTTACTTGGTTTGTTGTTGTTTTTTTCAAATGCATAAAATCGTAGATCTAGAAGCAAGGTTGTTTTTGGTGGTGGTGGTAATTTATTTGGTGACACCACCAGCATTTCATCAGTGCAAGATGTCTGAAGAGCTTCCTTTACTTATTCAAACCCACAATTCTCTTCAATTTAGTCTTAAAGAATTGGGGGGGGGGTGGGGCAAGCCAAGATGGCAGAATAGAAACAGCACTTCCAAGGTGCTCTGCCCCACAAAACTTCCAAACAATGTAAAAGGGGACTCTGAACAACTTCTGGAGCCCCAGCACCCACAGAACTACACAGAGAAACTAACCTCCCGCTGAGGAGAACACAGAAACCCTGAAGGGAGTGGTGAGCTCAGAGCTCTGAGAGCAGGCAGCACAACCCACTGGGAACCGACAGCGCAGAGCTCTGGGAGCTGAGCCCAGGCCCGGTGAGCCGCGGTTTTAGCCCTAGGGCGTCTGGGCCAGCAGCTGGCTGGAGGGACCCCAGAAAACCAGCAGCTGTGGTGATTCCAGAATTATCAGCAGAGATATGCCTAGGACAAAGTGAGAGGTTAGTGCCCTATGGACTTTGGGACCAGTATTTGGGGAATGCATTGGCTTCGCGGCTCTAGCTCCTGGTCTGCGAACTGTAGGGAGATCCAGCAATCAGTCTGGGGGTTAATTGCTCTTGCTTTAAACTGCCTGGATCTGGATTGTGGTCTGTGGGGGAAGTTTGGGGTGGGTATCTAATTTTCCAGAGCGGGTGGAGGCTTTAGAGAGGCCACCCAACCTGCGGAAGTTGTGAAGACCCCAGGTTCAGGATGGAAGCTCTCCTGTCTGGTGGCAGAGTCCTACTGCGGCAACAAGCCCCAAAATCAAGTAATTGAGTGGCAACATGCCTAGGCAAAAGAAACAAAATAAACAGAAAAATTAAACATTGGACTCCTATTTTAGGGGCAAAGAGGATCAAAGCATGGAGGAGTACTGTGAGGTCAGAACTCCTGCACCAAAAGCCCCAAATGAAAATACAAGCTGGCCATAGGCCATAGAGGACCTTAAGAAGCAGATAAGAGAAGTGGGGGGGAAATGGGAAGAGAAATTATAAAGATGCAAGAAAAGTATGAAATGACAGTCAACAGCCTGACTGAGGAAAATAACACCTTAAACAATAGACTAACTCAAATGGCAAAAGAGGCTCAGAAAAGCAATGAGGAGAAGAATGCCTTAAAAAGCTGAATTTGCCAGATGGAAAAAGAATCTCAAAAGCTCAATGAGGAGATTCATTCCCTCAGAGTTAGACTGGAGCAAATGGAAGCTAGTGACTTTATGAGAAATCAATATGCTGTTAAACATATCCAAACAAATGAAAGAATAGAAGGCAATGTGAAATATCTCATGGGAAAAACCACTGACCTGGAAAATAGATCCAGGAGAGATAATTTAAAAATTATTGTACTACCTGAAAGCCACAATCAAAGAAAGAACCTAGAAATCATCCTTAAAGAAATTCTCAAGGAAAATTGCCCTGATGTTTTAGACCCAGGGTGGAAATAGAGATTGAAAGAATCTACCAATCGCCTCCTGAAAAAGATCCCAAAAAGAAAATTCCCAGGAATATTATAGCCAGGTTCCAGAACTCCCAGATCAAGGAGAAAATACTACAAGCAGCCAGGAATAAACAATTTCAATACTGTGGAAACACAATCAGAATAGCACAGCCACCCTTCTACACTGGCAGCTTCTACACTGAGGGATCAAAGGACATGGAATATGATATTCCAGAGGGCAAAAGATCTGGGATTGAAGCCAAGGATCACCTACCCAGCAAAACTGAGTATCTTGTTTCAGGGGAAAATATGGTCATTCAGTGGAATAGAGGTCTTTCTAGCATTCTTGAGGAAAAAACCAGAGTTGAATAGAAAATTTGACATTCAGACACAAGAAGCAAGAGATACTTAAGAAGGTGATCAAGGAAAAGAAATCAAAAGGAACTTATCAAAGTTGAACTATTTACATTCCTACATGGAAAAACAATAACTGTGTCTGATGAAACCTTTCTCATTATGAAAATAATTGAAGAAGGGTATATGGGCATATGTTTACAGGTATACATGGATAGGGGGCACAGGTTGAATTTGATGGGAAGAGATGATTTTTAAGGGGTGAAGTTAAGAGGTGAGAGATGAAAGTGGCAAGAGGAGATGGGGAGAGACAGAGTAGGGTAAACTATCTCATGTAGAAGAGGCAAGGGGAAATAGTTGCAGGGGAGGGGAAGAACAGGAAGGCAAAAAGGCAAAACCATATTCTCATTGAAGTTGGCTCAAGGAGAGAATCACATACATACTAAATGGGATATCTCACCCTGCAGGAGAGTAGGGGAAAGGGGGATGAGGGGGGGATGGAGGGGAGGGCATTCTGGGGGGAGGGGAAGTTGGAAGTACCCACTATCAAAGAGGGACAGGATCAAAGTAGGGAATGGACCAGGTGGGAGGTGAGATGGGTAGGAGGGAAATATAAGCAGTCTTTTACAATATATCTACTATGGTAATGTTTTGCATAGCTATACATGTACAACACATACTGAATTGCTTATCTTCTCAGAGGGAGTGGGTGACAAGGGAGGAAGGGAATGGGTCTGAAAATCGAAGTTTTAAAATTAAATGTTTCATAAGATGTCCAGGCATTGGGGCTCAGAGATTCACCTTGCCCTAATGGCAAAGTCGAAGGGGAGAAGATATGGGAGAGAGCAGATTGGATGAGGGGATATCTAATGGGACTGCTATTCTGGGGTGGTGGGTAGGGAAAAAATGGGGGAAAAGATTGTAACTCAAAATTTGGTGGAAATGAATTATGTAAACCAGAAGTTAATAAAGCATTTGTTTAATAATAAAAAAAGAATTGCCTTGGGCACAGAGTTTGTATATGACTTGAACCTGAATCTTATTGAATGGGAGGCTAACTTTCTATCCACCATACATATCATGATGCCTCTATTTCTAGACCTTGCTGCTGTTTAGTCATTCGGTCATGTCCAACTCTTCGTGACCCTGTCTAGGGGTGTGATTTGCCATTTTCTTCTCCACTGAACTAAAGCAAACAGAGGTTAAGTGATTTACTCATAATCACATAGCTAGTTAAGTGTCTGAGGCCGGATTTCAACTCAGGTCTTCCTGACTACAGACCTAGTACTCTATCCACTGAGCCACCTATCTAATCCAAACCTTGCAAGTACATAAAGCCTCTCGCCAACATTCCCTTAATTGGTTATTTACTTGAATACCTTCAGTGACTCATGAATAGAAACTTGTTACTTCATAACAAAGCCTGTTTCATTTCTGAACAGACATAATAATTAGAAAGTTTTATCTCCCTCTTATTTACACCCAGTAGAACTCATTCTCACAAATAAATTGAATTCATCTTCCACAGAGCCTCATATATTTAAACACAACTATCCTGAAACTACTAAGCTTTTCTCACCATTATGATAATCATTATTCCTTAAGTGTTTCCTAAGATGATAGAATTTTATCTCCATTAATCTGATCTCCTTCCTCTAGACACATTCTTTTGTCTCTTTTTTGGGGGGGGAGGGGAAAGGAGATGAGGCAATGGGGTTAAGTGACTTGTACAGGGTCACACAGCTAGTCAGTGTTAAGTGTCTGAGGCTGGACTTGAACTCAGGTCCTCCTGACTCTAGGGTCAGTACTCTATCTACTATATGACCTACCTGCCCCTTGGGCACTTTTTTAATACAGTGTCTAGAACTAAAGATAATATTTCAAAAACTGTACACAATAAAATATTGACCATCACTTGTTCTAGATATATTTCTATTCATGCACTCTAAAGACTATATTAATTTTGTTGACTCCCAATCCATATTGAAGTTACATTTGGCTGGAACTCCTAAGACACAGACTTAGAGTTGGACAGGACCTCAGAAACCATCTAGATGAATGCCATCAACCAAGACCAAGACAGAACAAATAATTCACCCAGGGTGACAAAGTTAGTGTCTGAAGTAGGATTGAGCTCAGGTCTTCCTGACTCCAAGTGCTTCCTGATTCTCTCCCCTACATGATGCTGCCTCTCTGACTCCTTTACTTAGAACTTCAGGCTGGCCATGTTCCACTCCATCCTATACTTAAACAGTAAATTTTTACTAATCTATGTGTAGGACTTTGCATTTACTCTATTGCTTTTCTTTTTTTCTTCATTTTGTTCATTTTTTCTTCATTTTGTTCATTTTTCATTTAGTCTACTGAGGTATTTTCACATGCCAATTCTGTCATACAGCATATTAACAATATCAGCCTCAAGTCATCCTAAAATTGGATAAGTATCTAAGTCTTGGATAAAATTATCTAGTAGAAAAAGACCAACAGATGCAGAGAAGCAGTGGAGGACTTATATGAATTGAGGCAAAATGAAGTAAACAGAAACCACAAAAAAGAAGCAATGTCTACAACAATGTAAATGAAAAAATCAATAAGAACAAAACAATCAAAACAATGCTATAGAATTTTGATGACCAAGCTTGTTCCTAAAGAAGAGATATACAAAGTCATTTTCTCCTGTTTCTTTGTAGCTATATCGGTGGGACTCAGGGTATGGCACAGTAATATAATGCCAGATTTCTTTTTCAATACATTGTAGTATTACTGAACTAGGGTTTGTTTTTTTTTTCTTTTTAAAAATTCCTTGTTGTAAGGGATTGTTTTCAGGAGGGAACAGGGAGAGGAAAACGGAAAATTTAGGTTGTTGTTATTTGTCCTTCATTCTTGAAAAGAACCATGACATTAGGAAGATGATGCCATGACATGAAAGTGAGTTGGATTTGAGTGAGGGAGAGTTGTGCAAAGTCACCAGCCTCCCTTTCTTCTCTGGAGCCATCTGGGTCCAGTGGCCAGATATAGATCAGGATGACTGGAGATGGCCCCCAGAAAATTTAGGGGATGGAAAAATCAAAAGATACCAATAAAATATTTGTAAAATTATATTTAACAGAAGAAAGTTGAAGGCAAAACCTTTCTTCATATGAGTATAGCTCTCATTCTAGTTTGATGTGGACACACTGATCAATACTCTTGATAAATTGAGTATACTAATTCAATACTATATCTACCTATTATAACTTAGTCCAAATTTCTCCATTTTACACATAGGTTTTCACAAAAGATTCTGTCTCATGCTTTGCTTAACTATAGATAATTCCTGGATCATCTAATCTAATAACCTTGTCTCAAAAAGGAAAAAAAAAGATGAGTCTGACATAACTTGTTCTTAGTGAAACTATGCTGGCTCCTTATTAGTACAGATTTTTTTTTTACCATGTCACAAACCATTCACTTAATATGTGAGTTCCATGAGGGCAAAGACTTTTTTTTCTTTTCCTCTCTACCTCTAGCCCCTGGTATTCAGCAAGTACTTAATCAACAAACAGTAGAATCTGTTCTAAAATTCTGCATGGGATTAACAACAAATTCAACAGTTTGTAATTTGCAGCACCTCCCTTATTTCTGAAAATTGCAACATTCATTTGTCTCCTCCTTAGTCTTCCAGCACCCTTCCCATTTATCACCAGTAGTAGGACTTCTCTAACACCTTAGTGTTATTTCAGGACCTTGGAACATAATTTATCTGAAGAGAATAATTTGAATTCATTTAGCAATGCTAAGTGCTCTCTTTATCTCTTTCCACCTATCTTAAACTTGAATTTTTTCCAACCAATGTTTGCATTATTCTTTCCATTCTGATGCTCATTCTCCTTGCAAAATAGCTATTAGTTTGTTTGTTTGTTTTAATTTTCTCTACTGTCCATTAACCTTCCCCCTATGTGTTTCTTCTTTTTCTTGTTAAACATAGAACACAAATATCTATTTTTTGTGTCCTTGCTATTTTTTGTTCACAAGCCTCAGTTCATTCATTCTGACTTCTTTTACAAGTCTATGGAACTCTACTCCTAAAATCTAGAATACCTATGTGGCCACATCAGTCTTCTTAATTGTCAAAACCTCTAGAACAGAGAATTTTAACTTAATTTGTGTCATAGTCCCTTTAGCTTTTCAGGAAAGCCTGTAGATTCCCTTTCAGAATAGGGAGGAAGGAAAGAAGGAATAAAGGAAGGAAGGAAGGAGGGAAGGAAGGAGGGAGGAAGGGAGGGAGGAAGAAAGGAAGGAAGAAGGGAGGAAGGAAGGGAGGGAGGAAGGAAGGAAGGAAGGAAGGAAGGAAGGAAGGAAGGAAGGAAGGAAGGAAGGGAGGGAGGGAGGGAGGAGGAAGGAAGGAAGGAAGGAAGGAAGGAAGGAAGGAAGGAAGGAAGGAAGGAAGGAAGGAGGGAAGGAAGGGAGGGAGGAAGGAAGGGAGGGAGGGAGGGAGGAAGGAAGGAAGGAAGGAAGGAAGGAAGGAAGGAAGGAAGGAAGGAAGGAAGGAAGGAAGGAAGGAAGGAAGGAAGAGAGGGAGGAAACCAGTATTTATTATCTACTCTGTGCCAGGCTCTGTGCTAAGTGCTTTACAAATATCCTCTCATTTGGTCCTCAAAACAACCCTGGGAGGCAGGTGCTTATTATTATAATGATTTTACAATTCAATTTTATAATTGGATATTTTTATCCAAGACTTAGATACTTATCCAATTTTAGAATGACTTGAAACCGATATTGTTAATATACTGTACGATAGAATTGGCATCCAAAAATACCTCAGTAGACTAAATGAAAAGTGGACCAAATGAAGAAAAAAAGAAAGGTGATAGAATAAATGCAAAGTCCAGAAAAGTCAGGTTAAGTGACTTGCCCAGGATCACACAACTAGAGCATGGGGCTATATTTAAACTCAGCTCTTACTGACTCTAGGCTCAGCATTCTATCTACTATACCACCTAGGAGCCTCTAAATAAAATACATGGAATTATTTTTAAAAACCCCACCAATTATAATTCGTTCTTCAAAAAAAAAAAAATAGCAATAATAAAGTTCCCAAACCCCAGGTTAAGAACCCCTGTGACTCTGTCATTTTCTCATACTGTTCCTATCACTTCTCTTTTATCAAACAATACTTCATTGTGGGATAGAAGTCCAAAGTCACCATTCTTCTTTTTTCATCTGAGAAACTATTGTAAACAAGTAAAATCAGTATAGTATGTTTGAATGATCTCCAAGTTCCCTTTTGATATTACTTTTTCTTTTTTGAGGTCAAAGAGGGCTGATTTAATCTGTCTTCTTGTACTGGGACTTAGCATGAGCAGACCCCAAACAATATCATCCCAAGGGATTGACCAAACGGAAACAAGATCTAGGAATTCTTCCCCATGCCTGTAAGCCAATCTGGAAGAGGAGTCAGAGGAGTCAAATGGTTCCTCATACCTGGGATGGGGGTGGTAAGGAAGTACAGCCGGTCAAGATTTCAGATAAGAAGGAATTCCAAGAGCAGGATGTAGAATACAGTCTCTGGAAGTGCCAGTGACCTAATCTGTGTGTCCAGCATTTTGTCTCCACAGTCCTCTCTGTCTCTTCCCAGACATCCTATACCTTCCACACATTTTTTGTCAGAGAGTGAACTCAGTATTTCTGTTGTTGTTGTTTTTTTAATTATCTATAAATTGGGCTTTGTAGGAAGACTTGTGAAGGATAAACTGTTAGCCAGCCCAAATAATTCACTGCTGCATTCTGTTTTTACACCTCTGGCCTAAATAACTATGTCATAAACTCAAAACTTCAAAAGTGGTAGGATTAAAAATAATAGTCTATTTCATATGATGTCCTTCCTTCCCCAAGACCTCTGAACATTTGATCCTTATTGTAATGGAATAGTACAAAGAACAGGGAGTAAGAGCCAAGAAATATGACTTCTAACTTACACTCTGCCATTAACATGGCCCTGGGAGAAACACTTGACATCTATGTGCCTCAGTTTTTAAACCTATCAAGAAAGATATGGTACTACATGGGATCTAAGGGCTGGTGTCTAAATTACCTTAGGCTCTAACATTCTATTATTAGGTTTTGATTCTTCTACTCAACACTTCCCAAGCATTCCCTATCTCATATTCTATGGCTGACTTCAGAGGAGTGCTATAAGCTGCTGAGGAGGTGGAAAAGAGGATGTAGATAAGTGGGCTAATCGTCCACAATCTGTCCTAGGCTCTACATCCCTTTGAGAGTTGTAATAATACTAATAACTCACATTAATAGAGCACTTTAGAGTTTACAAAGTACTTTCTTCCCAACAACCCCATGAGGTAGGTAGGTAGATTGGGTCAGGTTTTATTATCCCTCCTAGACAAAAGAGAAAATTGGAGGCATTAAGGATATTTAAGTAGCCTGTCTATGGGAACATTTCATGCCAGCTGCAGACAATTAACCTGATGCACTTCATTCCCACTCTAGTGCCCTATCTACAAGACCAACAATGTACCTCACCTGCCTGCCTCTCTCACAACTCATCCATAAAGCTCTAATCTACTTTCCTGAGAGAACTCATTAACAAGTATTGAGTCACCACTGTGAACAGAACATTGTAGTGGGTGCTATGAACGGATGCCAAAGGAGAAGCTAGGGAGCCTAATCTTGAGAAGTTTACTATCTCACTGAGGGAGATAAAGCTTCTGGGCAGGGAAATGATTTGAAGATAAAACATAAAGCAATACATACATGATGTAGTGTAAATTGAATGAATACTGAAATGCCAGGTGAGTCAGTAAAGTGATCAGAAGGTATGCAGTCCATCCCAAGAAGTCTTCCTTAAGGTTGTGAGTTTTAAGTTAGATCTTTAAGGAATTGGTGGACAGGAGCAGAAAGCAAGAAAGGGGGAGAAAAAAGGAAGAAGTCTCTGTTGAGGCACACAAGTAATTACAAAGGGGCTTGTAACTCGGTAGGCTATATACATTTTTCATATAGGTATAACCAACTTGAGGTATCTTCTTAATCTTTATCATTTTAAAATGAGAAATCTAGAGCTTTTATTGGCTTTAATTTCCTTCTCAATTTTGAATTTACTTGAACGAATTAAAATCCAAAGGTTAGAATATGATATTAATTCCAGATGGAAAAAAAAGACGGTTTATACTACCAAGCAAGCCACTCATTGGATATTGTCTTTTCTACAAGACCATAGTTTTAATGTCATTCTCCAAGGAATTTAAATATGATGCCAAATATGAAATGATTTATTTATCCTTTCTACCTTCATTGCCTTGGTAATTACATCCAAAAAGCAATTCCATGACCTTTTCCAAAGTGACACCTTGAGCAGTTGTTGATGCTCTAAGTGACACCTTTGTCTTTCATTTTGACACCAAATAACATTAATAATTAAATTAATTTGGCAGGAGAAAAGAAAAGGCAGTTCTGCCATTTAAGGTAAATTTGCAAAGTAAATCCTTTTTGCTGCTCCTGTGATTATTTACATCTATTGCTTCTATAGAAGTAAAAAGGAAACTTGTCTCCTCCCCAAAAAAGTTCAACCAGAAAAATTCTTCATAGATCGGAACCATTTGCACGATGTTTTTGCATCCTTAAAATGCACATGCACAACTAACTGTTCTTTGCAAACATATAACATCATAGGTGGAGAATATCTTATTACCAGGTTATTTTCCAGTACATTTGGCATAGTTAAAATAAAGTGTATTAACTTTCTTGTAGAATAACGTTGAAAACAGAGTTGTCCCAGGCCTGAAAGCCTCAGCCATTGTCAGTGAGTTAAAAACTGACAGGAGGTCCAAATAATCAACTCTGCCTGGTGCATATACTGCAGTGTTCCCCTGGGATATCTGGTCTAATCCTACAATGTATCTGACTGGCATGAATGTAGAATTACTTTCAATAAAGATTTTATTTCAAGCTTGGATGATTTCCCCCAAAACATCTTGTCATTGAGGCAAAGTATATCATAGAATATCTGATTTTTTTTCCCACAAGTCAGCTTTCAAGGGGGGGAAAAAAAGCATTTCAACACAAGTACTCAACTCGGGTCAATTCACTGGTAAAAATCACGTTTTAACGCATCTAGCCTGATTAAAGATTTGCTATATTTAAAAAATCAAGGAACTGTCAAGGAACACTTTCCCCAAAGCTTATATATGTAAAGAATAAGTAGCATATTTGTTTTTCTATGGTTTGCAGGCTCTATTCAGTAGCCTGCAATCGAACTGTGCTCAGAAACAAAAAAACACAACATTTTTTTCCAAGCTAACACTGCATCTAGCATATTTGCCTTTATGCTTGTGTAGAACAGTTAAAGGTCACTTCTCCCAATAAAGATGGAATTGTTTCTTGGCTAAATGACAAATATATATGTATGTATACACACACACACACACACACACATATGATTTCATTGCTAAGATCATACTAAAATCTTTTTGGGTTCCTTTTTTTTTTATCTCTTCCTTGTCATTCAGGATACCAAATTCAGTCATCTTACTGGTAATAGGTTAACACCACATATTTTGGGTTTGTTTACAGTGTTTCAACCATGATGTCACAGTGTTTAATTTAACCTTTTTTCATATAATATTAAAATAGTTTCTTAATCTGTTGAGTTCTACCCATAAAGGGTCCCCAGAGAGCTTTTCTGACTAGATTAGATAATCTGTGAGAGTTCAATCAACAAATATTTATCAAATACCTACTATGTCGTTGGGAACAAGACAGTGGCTACGAATACAAAAATGAAAGCATCCCTCTGTGTGTATGTGTATACACATACATACATATATATAAATATGTGTGTGTGTGTGTGTGTGTGTGTGTGTGTGTGTACAAAGTAAACTGTCAGTGGGAACAGGAAACTAGTTGTTTGGGTGATTAGAAAGGTCTCAGGTAGGAAATTTTGTTACAGGAAATTGGGAATGCCCAGAAGTGGTGGTGAGGAGGAAATTCATTCCAGGAATGAGAGACAACCTGTGCAAAAGCTTGGAGACAAAATCAATGGAATGTGTGACAAATGGCAAGAACAGTTTGACTGGAACATAGAGTTCACAGAGAGGATTAATGGATAATAAACCCAGAGAAAAAGAAAGGAGCCAGATTGTGAAGACCTTTTATTTGCATTTGATCCTAGAGGTAATAAGAAGTCAATGGAGTTTATTGAGCAGGGAAAGGAGGTGATCAGACCTGTGCTTTAGGAATACCATATATCATGTGCTCAATAAATGCTAGTATTATTATTAAAGATTTAGGACATGTTTGCTTGGTTAGAGAGTATTCTAGCTATACTATGAAAGGAAGTACCATCACCTAGAAAGGTAGGATAGCATAAGATCATTGGGGGACTTGAAATATCATGCACAGGAGTTTAAATTCCCTATGTGGAGGATAGAGTCAAGAGGTGAAAGATGAGTGAAAGAACATTTAGGAAGTTGTAGCAATTGTCCAAATGAAAGGTGAGCGGGGCTTTAACTTGGGTGATGACCATGAGTGAAGAGCAGGGGGCAGACACAAGACATGTTTTGGAGGTAGAATCAACAAGACATGGCAACTGATTAACTTTATGGGATGAGAGAGAGAAGAGTTCAGTATGGCTGAGGTTTTAAAACTGAGTGACTGGAAAGATGGTGATACCTGCAACAGAATTAAGGAACTTCAGAAGACAGATAGGTTTGGGGGAAAAGAAATCAAGTTCTGTTTTGGAGATGATGAAATTGAGATACCTGCTAGACAACCAACTTGAAATGTATAATAGTTTAGGATGTGGAAATAGAACTGAGGAGAAAGATTAAAGCAAGATTTCTAAATTTGGGAGTCATTTTTTTACCCTTGTGATAAGCATTTTTTCTTTCTTTCTTTCTATCTACCTATCTATCTATCTATTCCCAAATGCTTTATTAACTTCTGGTTTACATCATTCATTTCCACCAGATTTTGAGTTACAAATTTTCTCCCCATTTTCCCCTACCCACCTCCCCAAAATAGCAGTCCCACAGGATATCCCCTCCTCCAATCTGCTCTTTCCCATATCTTCCCCTATACCCCCTTTGACTTTTCCAATAGGCTATGGTGGATCTCCATGCCCCAGTGTCTGTATATCTTATTTCCCAATTACATGTAAAATAGTATTGATAATACAATTGGTTTTAAAACTTTGAATTACATATTCATTCCCTTCCTTCCTTGTCACCCACCCTTACTGGGAAGATAATCAATTCAATATAGGTTGTACATGTGTAGCTAATGCAAAACATTACCATACTAGATATATTGTAAAAGACTGATTATATTTCCCTCCCTCCTATCCCACCTCCCACTTGTTCTATTCTCTACTTTGGTCTTGTCCCTTTTCAAAAGTGGGTGCTTCCAACTTCCCTCCCCCACCCCTGCCTGCCCTCCCTTCCATCATCCCCTCTCTCATCCCCTTCCCCCCTACTCTCCTGAAGGGTGAGATACTCTCTTTAGTGTGTATTTCATTCTCTCCCTGAGCCATATTCAATGAGAATAAGGTTGACCCATTCTCTTTTGCCTTCCTGTTCTTCCCCTCCATTGTAACCATTTTCCCTTGCATCTTCTGTATGAGATAGTTTACCCCATTCTGGCTCTCCCCATCTCCTCTCATTATATTCCCCTCTCACCTCTTAATTTCACCTATTAAGTATTATCCCTTCCTATTAAATTGGTCCTGTGCCCTCCATCTATGTATACCTGTAAACATATGTACACACATTCACATATGAATTCATATGCCCACATACCCATAGACTATATCTATCTATCTATCTATGTCTATGTATGTATGTATGTATGTATTTCTATTCCCTTCAACCATTTTCATACTGAGAAAAGTTTATCAGTTACAATTATCATTTTTCCATGTAGGAAAGTTAATAGTTCAACTTTGATAAGTTCCTTTTGATTTCTTTTCCCTGTTTAACTTCTCAAGCTTCTCCTGCTTCTTGTACCTGAATGTCAAAGTTTCTATTCAGCTCTGGTTTTTTCATCAAGAATACTTGAAAGTCCTCTATTCCACTGAATAACCATATTTTCCCCTGATACATGATACTCAGTTTTGCTGGGTAGGTGATTCTTGGTTTTAATCCCAGGCCCTTCAATCCCTCAGTGTAGAAGCTGCCAGATCCTGTGTTATCCTGATTGTGTTTCCACAATAATCAAATTGTTTCTTCCTGGCTGCTTGTAATATTCTCTCCTTGATCTGGGAATTTTGGAACCTGGCTATAATATTCCTAGGAGTTTTCTTTTAGGGATCTTTTTCAGGAGGTGATCAGTGGATTCTTTCAACCTCTATTTTGCCCTCTGGTTCTAAAACATCAAGGCAGTTATCCTTGAGAATTTCTTGGAGGATGATTTCTAGGTCCTTTCTTTGATCATGGCTTTCAGGTAGTTCAATAATTTTTAAATTATCTCTCCTGGATCTATTTCCCAGGTCAGTGGTTTTTCCCATGAGATATTTAAATTTGGCTTTTTAAGGCATTCTTCTCCTCACTGCCTTTTGAAGCCTCTTTTGCCATTTGAGTTAGTCTATTGTTTAAGGTGTTATTTTCTTCAGTCAGGCTGTTGACTCTCATTTCATACTTTTCTTGCATCGTTCTCATTTCTCTTCCCAATTTTTCCTCCACTCTCTTATCTGCTTCTTAAGGTTCTCTATGGCCTGTAACAAGCTCATATTTTCCTTTGAAGCTTTTGGTGCAGGAGTTCTGGCTTCACTGTCTTCCTCCTGTTCCATGCTTTGATCCTTTTTGTCCCCAAAATAGGAGTCTAATGTTGGATTCTTCTGTTTGTTTTGCTTCCTTTGCCTGGTCATGTTGCCACTCAATTACTTGACTTTTGGGCTTTTTGTCATAGTAGGACTCTGCCACCAGACAGTGGAGCTTCATCCCAAATGCTGGGGTTTTCTCAGCTGCTGGAGGTATAGTTTGGTGCCCTCTCTGAAGCCTCCACATGCTCTGGCAAGCTGGTCCCATACCACGGGACCTCCACCCAGACCAAAATCCAGATCCAAGCAGGTTAAAGCAAGAGCAATTACCCCTCAGACTGGTTTCTTGATTCCCCTATAGTCTGCAGGCCAGGAGCTGAAGCAGCCATCTGGGGGCGGCTGCGCCAGGCCTCCTCAGATGCTTCTTGCCCCTGGGGGAGGAGGCCAACACTCTCCCAAAGTCCACACTGCACTGACCTCTCACTTTGCCCTTATCATCTATGTGTTGATAATTCTGGAAACACCACAGCTGCTGGTGCTCTGAAGTCCCTCCAGCTGACTGCTGGTCAGGCCCACCCTGGGGCTTAAACCTCAGGCTCATGCAGGTCTGGGGTCTGCTCCCAGAGTGCTTCGCTGGCTGATTCCTGCTGGCCTGCCAGGCTCTTCTCAGTGGAAGGTTAGCTTCTCTGTGTCATTTTGTGGGTTCTGTAGCTCCAAAGTTTTTCAGAGTCCCCTTTTACATGGATTGGGGAAGGTGGAAGCCAGAGCTGTGTGGAAGTCCTGTTTCTACTCCTCCATCTTGACTCCGCCCCCAGGAGTCATTTTTACTGAGATATTGTTGAAACCACAAGTTCTGATGAGGCCACCAAGACAGAGTATGTAAAGAGAGAAGAGAAGGTGGCTCAGGAGAGAGCCTTTAGGTGACATGAGTAAAGCTATGACAACAAAAGTCACATCTGCTATGTGCTGAGTGAGAGACAAAGGTTATCTAGGACACAGATTTTACCTAATGGAACTGACAGTTTAAGAGGGAGATAAGACACAAAAATAGTCATAATATACAGCATTTTAGGGCAAAATTTTTGTGCAAAATATAATTATAAATGCATTATGAGAATAAAGGTCTTTACCATGGATTGTGGGGAATAGATCAGAGACTATGGAAGATGTGGTATTTGAGTTCATTTTTAAAGGTTGGGCAAGAAGGAGTACATTCTAAGTATGCAGAATAGTTTGAGCCAAGACATAGAAGCAAGGTGGCACTGTGGATAGAGCAATGGGCCTGAATTCAAATCCAGTTTCAGACACTAGCTGTGTGACCTTGAGCAAGTCACTTAACCTCTTGTCTATCTTAGTTTCAACTGTAAAATAAGGATAATAATAGAATATACCTCTTAGAGTTGTTGTGAGGATCAAATGAGATGATTTTTTTTAATGTGTTTAACACAGTGCCTTTTATCATGTACTCTATGAATACTAGCATTATTATTAAAGATTGAAGGCATGTTTACTGGGTTAGAGAGTATTCTAGTTACACTATGAAAGGAAGTACCATCACCTAGAAAGGCAGGATAGCATCAGATCATATCATGCACAGGAGTTTAAACTTCAGTAAATGTTAGGAAAACCAACAAAAGTTTTTGAAAAGAGAGGAAATCTATGTGTAAGAAAGATTATTTTAACAGCAGTGTGTGTCCCAATGGCAGCTAGGTGGTACAGTAGATAGAGTGCAGGACTTGAAGTCAGGAAGACCTGAATTCAAACCTAGCCTCAGACATTTACTAGCTATGTGACTCTGGGCAAGTCACTTAATCCTGTTTGCCTCAGTTTCCTCATCTGTAAAATGAGCTAGAGGAGGAAATGGCAAAAGACTCCAGTGTCTTTGCCAAGAAAACTCCAAATGGGGTCACATAGAATCACACACTACTCAGACGACTCAACAACAACAATAATGTCCCAAATTGCTCACCCATTTCCTCTTTCTGTTTAGGTGGTCAATAGTATACTCTATACAATAGTATACTATATAATAGTGACAATACTGCTTGTGGTTTCTAATTGACAGGATTGGGTAACCACATCATACTTGTAGGCAATTGGAAGGAGTCAGTGGTGAGGAAGAGACTAAAGATACATGAGAAGTGAGGACTGTGGGAGCAAGATCCTAGAAGAGGAGAGAGGGAACGGGGTCAAGGGAAGAAGTGGAAGGATCAGCCTTAGTGAGATATGAAAGAGAAAAGAGTTGGGCAATGAGGCTGAGAAGTTATGATGCATGGAAGAGGCAAGCCAAGGAAACTCAAGTCAGATAATCTCAATGAAGTAGGAGGGCTGGTGTTTTACTATAAGAAAGGGGAATAGTGGGGCCACAGGGTGAGAGAAAAAATGTTTTAGTAGTCTCTCTAAGGTACAAGATAGGAAATCAATAATGGTTGAGAAAAATATTGTTGAGCAAGGACACAGATGAGGTTATATATCATGAATCAGTTCAATTTCATGACTTTATCTAGAAATGTTCCAGCAGCCCTGGAAAAGGAAGTGAGAAACTGAATCCACAATCCACTAGAGAATTTTTAATGAACATCCACATTTAAAGACCAGGAAAATTTATGCTCAAAGTGCATGCATGTTGGTTATACATGGATAAGAATTTACAGGTCATGAAAAATTAGTCAGAGGTAAGGGATTCTATAGCAATAGCTGGTAAAACATTGAAGGGGAAGACCATATGGTCAAAGCTGTGATTAGGAACAAATAAAGCCAGAGTGGGGAAGGTGGACTAGGAAAATAGAGATGATCAGGCAACTAAGTACATTTACGTAGTCCTTAGTGAAAGACCTGAAATAAACATGCTGTACACTCTGGAGAAGTGTATAGGCATCTTAATAAATTAAAACAAAATTTTTGTTGCTGTTGATTGAGTATATCTTGCCTTCAAAGCCCTTTCTCATCCATCCTAAATCACAAGATTTGGGACTGGAAGGGATCTAATCTACTACTCCTCCTATTCCTCCTCTTCCTCCTCCTCCTCCTTCTACTACTACTACTACTATCATCACCACCACTACTACTACTACTACTACTACTCCAAATTTGACAGATAAGAAAGCTAAGTAAAAGGACTTGCCCAACACAACCAAGATAGTAGCAAAGTCAGAATTCAAGCCCAGTTCCTCTGAATCCTAGAGGCTATCTATTCCAAATCCCTATCAAGGGTATAAATCCCTTCTTCATCATCTTAATTAACAATCATTCAGTTCCTTCTTGCTCCCTTCTAATGACAATAAACTTACAGATTCACAAGGAACATTCCATTTTCAGAGATTTCTAATTGTCAGAAAACCTTTCTAACATCAAGCTAAAATTTACTTTCCTGTAATTTCTGTTCATAGGTTATATTAATAGTTCTGCCTTCTAGGACATATTACAATCTCCAAACATCTGAAGAGGATTCCACTGCTCTTTCTTAAATTGTCAATTATCTAAGCTAAAGATCTCAAATTCCTCAGCTGTTTTTCATACAAAATAGTATCCATATCTTATCCTGGCCACACTTTCCTTGATCCTTATCCTTCAACATCCAATCTTAATCTAAAATACTTAGGTATTAGGCCTCACTTCAAAAAAAAATAATAATGATAGCTTTGGATAAAGATAACCAACATACTGTTGACTTCTATTAAACTACCTAAGGTCTGAAAGTGCTAATAATGCGAAGGTATCCTTACTGGAAAATAAAAACCTCTCTATTCCACTCTCTTAAAAAAAAAAAAAGAGGAAGAAACAAAAAGAAACTCCTTTTCTGTCATGACATCATGACATTTTTCTTCCTTTTTAATCAAAATCACTCAACCCTAGGTAAGGAATTTTCAAGTTACATGTGTTTCAGTCACATCTTCTGTCCTATTTAGCTTAATTTGTTGATCCACTGAGCTTTCCTTATTAGGCAAATTCAGGTAGAAGATAAGACCAGTTTTATTTTCCTTTGCAGAAATAATTCACACATATGATGTGTTCCTTAGTTCCTCTCTCCTGAGTCCAATGTCTTTCCCAGGATGCTGAAGTTACCAGTTATCCTTGGTGCTACAGTAGAAGCTGAGCAAACGATAACATGGGCTTCTTTCGCTACTGTCAGTAGAAAATAGTCTTATAGGGAAAAGCCAAAGGGAGAGGCTGGCTAAGAAATGCTTAATCCCTTCACTATCAATTTTGTACATAGAAGGTGAGAAGTGAATAAGGATACCTTTAGAAGTAGGCAAACTTTTATGTCGAATTACTTCTAGGTAGGGGTAGTCCAGACCAGTTTGTTTCCTAATATCAAGCTAAAATTTACCTTCCTATAATTTCTGTTTATAGGTTATTAATAGTTTTGTCTTCTAGGACTATCATTTCTCTCATACGTAAATATGTTCTCTGAAGTTAATTAGGTGGCCCAAAATAAGGTCACTCCAGATTCCTTTATGGGGTTGACAAAAATAGGAGATTTGATACTGGTTTAGATCAAATGCCACTTATTTTACCACAGACCAGAAAACTGGCATGGGACTAGGAAATGAAGAAAAGAACAAATCCAGGCATTCCTCATTTTATAAGGTCATATGTTCCAAAAAGTTCTCTTGTGAAGCAAATCTGCACTGAATCTAGAGGCAAGAGGAGATTAAAGTGTTAGTCCTGGCTCTGGGACAAATGCATTACACGACCTTGGACAAAGTCACAGGTCATGTTTAGGTTTTAGTGCCTCACCTGAAAAAAAAAAGGGGGGGGTGGAGCTGTTGGGCAAGGTGATATCTAAGGTTACTTTAATCTTTAGCATTCTTTAGAGGATTGTTTTACTTTTTCTATTTGTATCCCCAGTACACAGGACTGTACCCAGCACCAGTAGGTACTGTACGTTCATTGACTGATTCTATTGTTTCTGATTATACTCTTATTTCATAATAAGAGAAAGATTTTATGGAGAGGGAGTAAAATTCCTCCTCTCTCCCCCCACCCCCACAGGCTCACTTGAAAACTACTAAGAAAGAGACTGAGTTAAAATGGTGACCAACCTATGGTATTCTATGCTTCGTGGTAGACCAATAGCTCTGTTGGCTAGGTATAGACCTAAAACGGTAATTAACTTTATCACTCTTTATGACTTCTAAAACTACCTTCCTCTTCTTCCCTCTCTCTCTTTCACACTCCTCCCATCTAGAAGACTCTCAATTTCATATTCACAGTTCCTAGAACTTAGTCACCTTTATCTGTTTTGATTACAATAAGTATTTATAGTGGCAAATAGAGCTGAACTGCTGTATCCCAGTTAAGCCAGAAGGTGGTACTACCTAGCACAAAATATATTACAGACCAAAAAGTCACTAAATTTTAGGCCTCAGGTTAGGGGAAAAATGAACTAATTTTCTAATATCTCATTTCTTTTCTTTTTGCTTTTTGGAGGGCAATTGGGGTTAAGTGACTTGCCCAAGGTCACACAAATAGTTTTTTGTGTTAAGTGTCTGAGGCTGGATTTGAACTCAGATCCTCCTGACTCCAGGGCCGGTGCTCTATTCACTGCGCCACCTAGCCACCCCCTTAGTACCTTAGTACCTCAGTAAATATGTTAGTGTGTAACTTTTCTTCACAAAAAAACCTCAATCTCTTCATGAGATACCCTTCTCACATCATCAGCTACCTCTTGGACATCTCAAACTACAGGTATCTAAAACTCAATACACTCAAAATAGAGCTCATCTTTTCCCGCTTAACCTCTACCCTCTTCCAAATTTCCTTATTACTGCTGAGGGAAGATCATCCTTCCAGTCCCCCAGACCAACAATTTCAGTGTCATTCTTAGCTTCCCATTCTCTCTCATTCCACATAGCCAATCCATAGCCAAATTTGTGTCACTTCTACCTTCAAAACATCTCTTACATATAGTCTCTTCTTTGCTCAGACAGCTGCCACATTAGTACAGGCCCCCATTACTTCTTGCCTTAACTATTATTTTGCTGTTATTATTGTTGTTCAGTATAGTTCCAGTCCTGTCTGACTCTCTGTTACCCCATTTGGGGTTTTCTTGGTGAGGATAGTGGAGTAGTTTTGAGAGAAATGATCATTTTAGTATTATATTAACAACCAACGATTAAGTTAGGGTTAAGGCTTTTTTTTCCTTTATTTCCTCATTTAGGGACCAGCTTCTGTAGGTCAGTCAGCCAGTCTCTGAAGGACATGACTGATTGATGAGATGTCTCCTAACCCTTGGAGAACATGCTCCTCAATCTTGGGGCAGAAACCCACCTTACTAGGAGACCTTAAATTTGTTTAAAGTATAAACAGAATCTAATTTAGGTGAATTCTTGCCCCAAAGCAATGAGTTCATGTCCTCTCACTGGAGTTGGAGTTTAGGGTGATGCAGCTCATAAAGGAGAAAACCAACCAGAGTGGTCTGGGTAGAGAAGGATTCCTCTGTCCAGATTGCTGGAGGTGGATGAGGGGTCTTGATCAAGCCACATTCTCAGCAGGAGGAATTGAAGGCTTTAAGCCCACCTCATTAAAATGTCCACCAATCAGGGTTGATTTTTACTTGTCAGGGGCACCACCTTCTCTAAAAGTATATTGATTTTTAGTTTCTTCATGATTTTGTCTTTGATGACTGAGAGAAACCACTGACCATCAATTTATTGATTATTAGCTAGCCTAATTAATAAATTGATTATTAATTACACAGAAACTCTGACTCTCAGGTTTTTCCCATGAGATATTTCACATTGCCTTCTAATCTTTCATTTGTTTGGATCTGCTTAACAGTATCCTGATTTCTCATAAAGTCATTAGCTTCCATTTGCTCCAGTCTAACTCTGAAGGAATGAATCTCCTCAGTGAACTTTTGAGATTCTTTTTCCATCTGGCAAATTCGACTTTTTAAGGCATTCTTCTCCTCATTGCCCTTTTAGGCCTCCTTTGCCATTTGAGTTAGTCTATTTTTTAAGGTGTTGTTTTCCTCAATCAGGCTGTTGACCCTCATTTCATACTCTTCCTGCATCCTTCTCATTTCTCTTTCCGATTTTTCCTCCACTTCTCTTATTTTATTTTTAAAGTCCTTCTTAAGGTCCTCTATGGCCTGCAACCTGCTCATGTTTTCCCCTGGGGCTTTTGGAGCAGGACTTCTGGCCTCACAGTCCTCCTCTCTCTCTATGCTTCAATCGTTTTTGCCCCCAAAGTAGGAGTCTAAGGTTGCATTTTTTTGTTTAATTTGTTTCCTTTGCCTTGGCATGTTGTTACTTAATTACTTGACTTTTGGGCTTGTTGCCACACTATGGCCTGGTGCCAGACAGGAACTTTCACCCCAAACGTGTGGGGGACCAGCTTCCGTTTCTGGCAAGCTGGAAACCCACCCACAACCTCCACCCCAGATCACAATCCAGATCCAGGGAGGTTAAAGCAAGAGCAATTACCCCCCCAAGACTGATCGCTGGATCTCCCTACAGTTCACAGTCCAGGAGCTGGAGCTGCCTCTGAAAACTGCAAAATGGCGTGTCTCCTCAGTGGCTTCTAGCCCCCAGGGGAGGAAGCCAACGCATTCCCCAAATACTGGTCCCAAAGTCCATAGGGCACTAACCTCTCACTTTGTCCTAGGCATGTCTATGTTGATAATTCTGGAGTCGCCACAGCTGCTGGTGTTCTGGGGTCCCTCCAGCCAGCTGCTGGCCCAGCTGCCCTGGGGCTAAAACCGCGACTCAGGCTGCTGGCTCCCAGGGCGCTGCGCTGGTCCTTCCTGCAGGGCTACTGGGCTGTCCTCTGAAGGAGGTTAGCTTCTCTGTGTTGTTCTGTGGGTGCTGGGGCTCCAGAAGTTGTTCAGAGTCCCCTTTTACATAGTTTGGAAGTGATCTGGGGGAAGAGTGGCTTGGACGAGCTGTTTCTACTCCGCCATCTTGGCTCCGGCCCCTCTCAGGTTTTTCAGGGTCTTTCTTTTTTAATATATATTTGAAACATTTAATGTTACGACCTCAAATTACAGATCCATTTCCTTCCTCCCTTGTCGCCCATTCCCTCTTGGGAGATAAGTAATTCAGTATATGTTGTACATGTCTAGCTATGCAAAACATTATCATAGTAGATATATTGTACAAGGCTGCTTATAATTCCCTCCCACTCATCCCACCCCCCACCTGGTCCATTCCCTACATGATCCTGTCCCTCTTCTATAGTGGGTACTTCCAACCTCCCCTCACCCCAAGGATGCCCTCCCATCCATCATCCCTCCTCTCATCCCCCTTCCCCCTATCCTGCTGCAGGTTGAGATATCCCATTTAGTATGTATGTCATTTTCTCCCTGAACCAAATTCAATGTGAATGTGGTTTTGCCTTTTTAGCCTTCCTTATTCTCCCCCTCTTTTGCAACCACTTCCCCTTGCTTCTTCTGCATGGGATAGTTTACACTACCCTGTCTCTCCCCATCTCCACTTGCCACTTTCCTCTCTCACCTCATAATTTCATCCCTTGAGTATTCTCCCTTCCCAACAAATTCAACTTATGCCCTCTATTCATATATAACTGTAACCATATACACACACATTCACATATGTACTCATATGACCATACCCCCTTCTTCCATTATTTTCATAGTGAGAAAGATATCATCAGTCACAGTTATTGCTTTTCCATATAGGAATGTAAATAGTTCAACTTTGATAAGTTCCTTTTGATTTCTTTTCCATGATTTCCTTCTCAGGCATCTCTTCCTTCTTGTGTCTGGGTGTCAAATTTTCTATTCAATTCTGGTTTTTTCCTCAAGAATGCTTGAAAGTCCTCTATTCCACTGAATGACCATATTTTCCCCTGAAACAAAATACTCAGTTTTGCTGGGTAGGTGACCCTTGGGTTCATTCCCAGTTCTTTTGCCCTCTGGAATATCATATTCCATGCCCTTCGATCCCTCAGTGTAGAAGCTTCCAGGTCCTGGGCTATTCTGATTGTGTTTCCACAATATTGAAATTGTTTCTTCCTGGCTGCTTGTAGTATTTTCTCCTTGATCTGGGGATTCTGGAACCTGGCTATAATATTCCTGGGAGTTTTCTTTTTGGGATCTTTTTCAGGAGGTGATCGTGGATTCTTTCAACCTCTATTTTGCCCTCTGGATCTAAAACATCAGGGCAATTTTCCTTGAGAATTTCTTGAAGGGTGATTTCTAGGTTCTTTCTTTGATCATGGCTTTCAGGTAGTCCAATAATTTTTAAATTGTCTCTCCTGGATCTATTTTCCAGGTCAGTGGTTTTTCCCATGAGATAGTTCACATTGCCTTCTAATCTTTCATTTGTTTGGATCTGCTTAACAGCATCTTGATTTCTCATAAAGTCATTAGCTTCCATTTGCTCCAGTCTAACTCTGAAGGAATGAATCTCCTCAGTGAACTTTTGAGATTCTTTTTCCATCTGGCAAATTCGACTTTTTAAGGCATTCTTCTCCTCATTGCCCTTTTGGGCCTCCTTTGCCATTTGAGTTAGTCTATTTTTTAAGGTGTTGTTTTCCTCAGTCAGGCTGTTGACCCTCATTTCATACTTTTCCTGCATCCTTCTCATTTCTCTTTCCAATTTTTCCTCCACTTCTCTTATTTGATTTTTAAAGTCCTTCTTAAGGTCCTCTATGACCTGCAACCCACTCATGTTTTCCCCTGGGGCTTTTGGAGCAGGACTTCTGACCTCACAGTCCTTTTCCCGCTCTATGCCCCCAAAATAGGAGTCTAGGGTTGCATTTTTCTGTTTCCTTTGCCTTGGCATATTGCCACTTAATTACTTGACTTTTGGGCTTGTTGCCACAGTATGTCTTTGCCGACAGATAGGGGAATTTTCATCCCGAATGTGTGGGAGAGCAACTTCCATTTCTGGCAAGCTGTAAACTCACCCACGACTTCCACCCAAGATCACAATCCAGATCCAGGGAGGTTAAAGCAAGAGCGATTACCCCCCCAAGACTGATTGTTGGATCTCCCTACAGTTCACAGAGGCCAGGAGCTGGAGCTGCCTCTGAAAACTACAAAATGGCGTGTCTCCTCAGGGGCTTCTAGCCCCCAGGGGAGGAAGCCGACGCATTCCCCAAATGCTGGTCCCAAAGTCCATAGGGCACTACCCTCTTACTTTGTCCTAGGCAAGTCTATGTAGATAATTCTGGAGTCGCCACAGCTCCTGGTGTTCTGGGGTTCCTCCAGCTGGCTGCTGGCCCTGCCGCCTTGGGGCTAAAACCTCGGCTCATGCGGACCTGGGCTCAGCTCGGCCCCTGTGCTCTGCGCGCTGCACGCTGCCAGGTCCCAGACCACTGCGCTGGTTCTTCCTGCAGGGCTGCTGGGCTGTCCTCAGCGGGAGGTTAGCTTCTCTGTGTCATTCTGTGGGTGCTGGGGCTCCAGAAGTTGTTCAGAGTACCCTTTTACATAGTTTGGGGGGAATCTGGGGGCAGAGTGTCTTGGATGAGCTGTTTCTACTCCACCATCTTGGCTCCGCCCCTCCCCTCTCAGGTTTTTCAATCATCACAGTTTGATATTCCTTTCTGCAACTCATTTTACAGGTGAGAAAACTGAGGCAAACAGGATTTAAGTGACTTTCCCAGGGTCACACAGCTAGTTAAGTATCTGAGGCCAGATCTGAACTTACAAAGTTAAGTCTTTCTGACCCCAACACTCTATCCACTGTACCACCTAGCTACCTTGACTATTATAAAAATCCTCTCTGCCTCAAATCTCTCCCCAATCCATTCTCCACTCAGATATCAGAATGATTTTCTTAAAATCCAGCTCTGATCATGCCATACACCCTTCTTCTCAATGAACCCTAGTAGTTCACTACTGATTCCAGGATCAAATATAAAGTCCTCTGTTTAGCATTTTTATAAACTGGCTCCTTCCCACCTTTCCAGTCTTCTTATACTTTACTCCTCTGTGTATTTTAGGATCGAGGTACACTGACCCACTTGGTGTTCCTTGCACACACCACTCCACCCCCCACTGCTTTTTCTTTGCACCAGCTGCACTGGGAATGCTCTCCCTCCTTCCCTCATCCTCTTGACTTTCTTCAAGATTCAGCTCAAATCCCACCTTCTACAAGAAGCCTTTTCAGGTCCTCTTACCTGCCCTCCCCTCTGAGATCACTTTCTATTCACTTTTTATCTATATTCTATTTATCTAGTTATTTGCATATTGTCTCCCCCATTCTAGTGTGAGCTCCTTGAGGGCAGGAACTGTTGTTTTTATTTGTCTCCCCAGTGTTTCACACAGTGCCTGGCACATAGCAAGGCCTTCATAAATGTTATTGACTGACTGATCCACCCACTCCCTTGGCTTTAGTTCCCACTTTTTTTTTCTGATCCTGATCCTTCTTCTAAATGGCAGATTTACAATTCTGAGTCCTAAGCAGTCATCTTTACCTCGATGTCCCATCTTAAGCTCGATATACCTAAAACTGAACTCATCTTACCTTCAAAACTGTTTCCCTCTATGTGTTCACTTCCCTGACAATAGAATTTCCATTTGTCACTGAAATGTAATACCTTATAGATTACTTTTGACTCCTTTTCCCTCTACTCTACATCCAATCATTTGCCAAGTCCTACCAATTCCACTCCACAAAGCCATCCTTTGTTTTCCATCATCACTTCTGCTAACCTAGTTCAGACCCTCATCAGCTTTCAATAGCCTCATAGCTGCTTTACCCATTTCCAGATTTTCACCTCAAATCCAACCAAACACTGCTGCTAAATTAATTATCCTGATGCCCAGTTTTAATCATGTTGTTTCCTTGCCCAAACTTCCAGTGCCTCACATAATTCCTACTGGGTTCACAATCTGGCCCCAATTGCCTTAGCCTTATCTGACACTATTCCTCTTTAAGCACCCCATGTTAAAAACAAACTGGTGTAGACACAGTTCTTTCAATATGTTTCACACTTTCCAGCTTCACTATTCCCTGTTACCAAAAGGGATTCTACCATCTCTACCTACTAAATCCTACTCATTTAAGACCCCACTCAAATGCAGCCCTCAGCTATGTAGTCTTCACTAATCCCCTAAGCAAACCTGAACTCATTTTCCTCTGATTTCCCAAAGCCACTCTCATGTAGCTAACACATTCTGTCTTGCACTGCAGTTACCTGTCTTGTCCCCCATACTAAACATATTAGACTTTTTGAAAGTAGGGATATATCTTTTTATACCTCTCAGGACCTAGCACAGTGCCTCCAGCATAGTAGGTTCTTAAAAGTGATTTCAACCCAGAAAGTGTTGTAATGCAGCCATCACAATAGTTTTAGCTAATCATTAAGAACTAAGTTTGGGAAGAACTCAGAAACAGTCTTAGATTCAAACATACAGTATTTATAATCAGTTCAAAATGCTACTTCCAATCTTGTTTGAAATTAGTAGGTGGTTACAAATCATGAATATGAATTCAGCCAAAACAATTAACTTGCAAATTAACATATGGAATTATTTCTGAAACATTTGGTAGTGACCTCCCAATAGCATGAGCTTACGAGTCCTTGTAGCAGGTTAAATGTTGAATATAGGAAACCACGCATTTATAACTAGACATCTAAAAAAGCAAATGATTTTCTTTGGGTTTCATGCTGCTCAAAAGCTATGTCAACACGCAGTTCTGATTTTAAGGGAAAGATTGCAATTCTTTTTTCTTCCCCCAGATATCCTGATCTTCTACAATATCACTATAGGTAGCAATATAGCTCATGTTAAATGAGACAGGTAGATAGGAACCACAGGAAAAATCAAGTTCGAGCAAATGATCTTCATTTTCCTTGTATTTCTATTATTCTTTCATTGTCAAAGTCATGGTCTCAAGTAGGATCTAGTTCTTTAATGTTGCATGTGGAATCCAAAAGGTTGAATGGTATTTTGTAAACCCAGTGTGGTCTATTTGCAAGGTTTGCCTTTCCCAACATACCTTCCAAATTTCAAAATCAATAACCATTCCAAAGTTGTATGTGTTGGAAAATTGCAACCTTACATAGATGTGGAAAGCCAAGCTTCCTACACAATGACTCCATCACTCGCAAGTTGTCCTGCAGTCAATTATGTGGCTTCCAGCTTCCTTTGCAAGTTACTATGGTAACAGCAAAAGCACAAATTAAAAAAGTATTTTTGCATATATATGTCCATTAGAGCTGAACTATTAGACACTTCAGAATTCTTAATTCGACATAATTTTCCCTCGGTCTTTATGATGAAGAGGGTTATGTTTTCAGGATGAGAATATTTTGGCTGTGATTTTGCACAACTAAGAAAATTCTTTGAGCTAGCAATGCCACTCACTTTTGGAAAAACTTACACAGCATACGGCTCCACAGTTTTTTGTCTGGGTTCCAACATCTGTAGCACTGGATTATAGATTGTTTCTAAAATAATCTTAAATTGATGCATCATTGCTCCTTCCATTTGGGCCTGACAAAAAGTAGCTCTGGCATTTCCTCTTCTTTGTACATTGTAAACTGTATATCACTTTTTCTGCTCATGCCAAAAAAAATGAATTCTTACCCATTTCAAGTTCTTATAAACTTAATTTCACTTAGTGGTACAAGAATTGCTTCCACTATGAATATATTTTTATTCAAGTGAGAATACATCAAGTGCTGTTCCATGAACAAATGCATGAAATCATAATTATTTTTGTCAGGCTATTCTGAATTAAGCAGTATTAATAAGCTGCCTTTATAAAAAAAACTGTCATTTATGCCCTCTTTACTCTCAACAGGCAGGGCCTACGGTTCTTGAGACTTAGAGCCCATCAAGTTGTTTAGATGTCATTACTACTAAGACTTATTGGAGTAAATAATGATGAGAAAAAATCTCTGCCCCCACATTAGGTTGGGATGATGTTACCTCATTCTACCTGGGGCTTGTCACCTCCTCTGATGTAAGTAAATTGAGAGTGAGGAGGCCTGGGTTCAAGTCCAACTAGGGCAGTTAACTATCTGTGTAGCCTGGGACAAGTCATTTAACATTTATGAGCCTCAGTTTACTTGTGAGTAAAATGAGAGCGCTGGACCAGATCATGTTTAAGGTCATATTCAGCTCCAATATTCTATAATCAGATACCGTATTTCTCCCTTATTCCTTTGCTTTCAGATCTAGCCTTTTACCCTCACATCTGACACAAAGAGAGAGAATTCTTCCATTTCTTCTCTGAACTGAGGGTTCAGTCAAATTCAGGGTCTGCCCCATGCTTCTACACCAGAGTTTCAATACTTAAGCTTCTAAAGAATGAAATACATTCCCAAGCTAGGACCTAAGAGGTGACAGGAGGTATGTCAATGAATGTCTAGTTAATTTCTTAAAGAGCCTAATACCCTGGTGCTAAATTTGGAGTCTGGGGAGGTCGAATTAGATTATACGAGACCACAAGTTCTTTGAGGTCAGAATTTTTCTTTTCAGTTTCTTTTCATTCCCAGCACTTATCATAGTGCCTGGCACATTATAACTGCTTAATAAATGCTTGCAGGTGATAAAGAAGGCAAGATTATATATGGCATTCAGTCGTATGCCTTAATCTGCATAGAAACACCCCTCACATCCATTCAATCATTCATTTATTCAAATATATTTGAGCAGCTACTATAGAATCATATTAGGTCCTATACTGCCAAAAACCTCTGGTTTATAAATATGTTACTTTCCACAACTAGGGAAATCATACAATTCATCTGTAGCTTGTACTGTTGGAAATATTATAGAGCCCCACATTATCAGAGTCGGAAAGGCCATGGAATCCAGCTGGTTCCTGAACAAGATAAAAATTCCCCATGCATCATATGCAATAAGTGACCATTTAGCCTTTGATTAAGAACTATGAGGAAAGAGAAACCCATAACCTCCCAAGAAACACATTGGAATACTTATTTTAGGAAAGGGTATTTTTTTTTGTTCCCTCCTATAAGTATAAAGTAACGTTTTTAAACTCCTGAAAGTAGCCTTTCAGCCCCTTTGTGGCTAAACCAAGCAAGGTGTAGTTGGGAAAACCCAACAACATGGGATTTAAAGTCAGGATATCTCTGAGTGCCAGCTCTACTACTTTCTACCTATGTGGCCTGAGGCCAGTTAGTTAACCACTTTGGACCCAGTAAGTTGGATTAGATAACCTCTTAGTAGTAAATCTCTGATCCTATGTTTAATACCTCTTCCAAATGAGAGCTCTTCAAATACTTGAAGAGATGCATCATGCTCCCTCTAAGTCTTCTCTAGACCAATCACCTAAGTCCTTCAGCTGATCTTCATGTGTCATAGTTCAAGACCCTTTGCCAAACCAGTTGCTCCCCACCTGTCATGATCTTGTTTGTCAATGTCCTTTCTAAAATGTCATCCTCCTAATGGAATAGAAAACTCCTGGGTGGTCTGAACAAGACAGAGTATAGTAGGTAAGTCACCCATCACCTTTAGCTGTTATTTTCATAAATTTAGTGCTTGACCCAGGTCTATATTCTTCCTAGTATAATATTCCTCTTTTTATTTAACTTTTTTGTTGTTGTTGTTTTTTGGTAGTGGGCAAAGCAGGGCAGTTGGGGTTAAGTGACTTGCCCAATGTCATATGGCTAACGTATAATATTGCTTTAATTTGGTTGTATTTTTACCAAAAAAAAATCATCAGTGGAAAAATATTAAACATGGTATAATTTCATTCTGCAATCAATCCTTCTTTTCTATTCTTACTACCATCACCCAATTTCTTGCCCTCTTTACCTCCTACCTAGATTACTTTAAACAGTTTCCCAGATGGTTATTTTGACTCTAGCCCTTTCCCTTTCCAATCCAGCCTACATACTACTGCCATATTAATTTTCCTAAAAATACAGTTCTAATCAAATCATTCTCCATATAAAGAACCTGCAATGGTTCCCCATTGCCTAAAAGTTGAAAATCCTTCACCTGGCATTCAAGGCCCTCCAGGGGCTTTCTTCAACTTAGCTTTTGAATATTATTTTCTATTACTCTCCTTCCTTTGCATTATGCTCCAGTCAAGCTGACCTATCCACCACTACTTATTCTTTTCTATCTTCTTGTCACCTTTCTCATTACATTCTCTCTGATTAGAATACCATGCTGCCCCCATCCTGTTAATAACTTCCTGTCATTCAACCCTGACTGTCACCTCCCTAGTAAGAAATAATCTTTGTCCTCATATAGATCTTGCCTAGTTTTACCTATCAATCAATGAATGTTCATTGATTCAGTGTCTACTATGTGCTAAGCACCAACAGCTCCTGTCTTCACATTCTAATGGTGAAACAAAATGTAAATAAATGGGTGCATCCACAAAAAATGGAGAGTAAAAAGATGATAAACATTGACGGGAAGGCCTAAGTGACCGAAGGGATCAGGGAGATCTCCTATGGAAGGTGGCTTTTCATCTGGGTCTTGCTAGAAGGTAGGGATGCTGAGAAATAAAGGTGAGGAGGGAGAATATTCTAGGCTCAGCTAGTGTGAAGGCACAGAGATAAGAGAGGCCATGCTAAATTTGAAGAATAACAAGTAAGCTGACATAGCTGATTTGTGGAGAGGAGTCGAGAATGCCAAGACTTGAACCGTAGGAAGGAGCCAGGTTGTGACCAACTTAAAATGCCAAACAGAAGACGTTATATTTGTTCCTGGAGGTAATAATGACTGCTCACTTTTGCAGCTGTGTGGAGGTAGACTGAAGTGTGGAGACACGAGAAGGGGTTGGGGGGAATCAATTAATAGGCTTTGTAGTAGTCCAGGATAAAGGTCATAAGGCTCTGACCTAGGCTGGGGAATGAGTAAGTGGAAAAGACACATTCAGGAAAGATATCGTGAGAGTAAAGTGGAAAGATTTAGCAATGGATTGGATACATAGGGTGAGGGAAAATGTAAGAGAATACCAAAGCTACAACTCTGTAGGAGGGGAAGGACAATGGTACCCTTGACATATAATACATTAGTTATTTGTGTACTTATCTCCACTACTAAATTATAAATCACTGAAGACAGAGATAGTTTTGTTTAAATTTGTTTGTTTGTTTTTTTCTTTTTTGTTTTATCTTTGCTTCCCTCTCCATGCCTGGAATGATATCTTACATAGAGTTGCTAGATAATGAATAAATGTTTATTAAACTAGTGTATATGTAGCTAGGAGGCACAGTGAGTAGAGCACTGGGTTTGGAATCAGGGTGACATCTTCATGAGTTCAAATCCAGCCTCCAACACTTACTAACTGTGTGACTCTAGGTAAGTCACTTACCCCTATTTGCCTCAGTTCTTCATCTGTAAAATGAACTGGAGAATTAAATGGCAAACCACTCAGTATCTTTCCCCCCCAAAAAATCTTAAATTGGGGTCATGGGGAGTCAAAAATGACTGAATGACAACTGAGGTATGTTGCACCTCTCTAATCCTATAGCACCATGATGATGTAGGCAAGTATTATGCCCATTTGAGTAGTAATCTATTGAACAGAAATGCAGAAAACCTAACTGGACTTGGATTGGGGGGAGGACAGGAAATTGGAGGGCTGAATACTGATCAACCACTTATCTTTTTAGGATTTCATTTCCCCCTACCTGTAAAGCAGGGATAATCATACCATCTATTATCTCAAGGAGGGAATTTAGGGAGGATGGTGACACAAATTGGGCCCACAGGTTGGAGTAGAACCATATACTCACATTTGGATAGGCAGCCCAGCCTCACACAGCAAGTCAGTGACAAAGCTGGGGCTAATTTTTCTATGCAGCTCTATCCCCATGACTATTAGGAAAACATCTGATCTAATTCCATCTCTGATAGGGGAACATGCTTGCTTCTCCAGCCCAACCATGAAGTCTGGGAGGACCGGAGATCCCAGGATTGGTAGCAGTTGTTTTGTTGAACTGGGTTCCACCCACAGCATCTGTGCTGAACTAATGTTTTATTAATTTCCCAACACACCACCTACTGCTTGGTTGATATCCAGAATGTAGATGTGCCAGCTTAAAAAAAAGTCTTTTGCCACAGTAAACAAACAGGATGGAAAGTGTTCCAGATCTTTCTCATCCCCATTCTCTCCTCTTGATTGCATTTAATTTGTTTCAAAGCTGCTATCAGGTCAATGGTCCTTCCTAAATTGGTAAAAATGACTAAGCCTTCCCCTTCCATTTTTTGGGGGACTTGGGGAGTTCTATGGCTGGTATTTTATCAGTATATTTCATCAACTGCACTTAATAACCTAAAAAGTTAAGCCAAATGTATGGAAACCCTTACCAAAATATATAAAATTAATTTATGTAATATTATCCATTTGCAATAAGGTGATTATATTTTAGGAAACTCATAATTAAGCTGATCTGATTCACACCATATGGAAAATGTGCTCAGAAGTGGACAAAAAAGCTATAGGTTTAAGGAAGCACTGTTTCATATTTACATTTGCAACAAATAAAAAAAAAAACCCAAACCAAATGAAGGCTCATGCCCAGGGAATATAGTAAATGACAGCTTTGGCAGGATTCCACTGTGAGACAGTCTTCCCTGCATGACCCACACACTCACATTAGAAAAGTCAGTCTTCAAGGGGATTGTGCAGTGCTCAATCCTGGCAGATCAGGCAGCTTGGTAGCAGGTGAGGTGGGGCAATGTAGATGAACCTGCTAGTTCCCTATCCCTCCATCTTCTCTAACCTTCTTTACAGCTGAAGACAATTAACCTCCAACCTCTAGGTTCAATCCTTACCCCAAGTAAGAGGACCAACCCTGGCCTTAGGAGAGACAAGCTAACCAGCTCAGACTTGTTATGACCCCTATCCCAATTGTAACAAAAATTTGCATTTCCATAATATTTTGTGGTTTACAAAGTCACTTCTTTGCAATAATTCATAAGGTGAAGTTTTATTCTCTTTACTGTACAAATGAAAAAACTAAGATTTGGAAAGAGAAAGACCCTAGATTAGACATGTAGTATCAGATTTAGGACTAGAATCCAAGTCTTGTCATTCCAAACTGAATGTTTTTTGGTTTTGGGGTTTTTTTTTGTTTTTGTTTTTGTTTTTTTTCCCAAATAGAGAAGCTCAGAAGGAACATTGAGGCCTTTTGTCATAACTCATTAAATGTGTATGTGTGAATTACATCACATTCATAATCATCCAAATCCTGCTTTCAAAGTGATAAAAATGTACATTATCTATGAAAACTTTCCAATTTGTTTACATTTTTACAGCTCATCCCCATTTTGTCCTTTATCCCCTCTATTACCCATTCAGTATCTGACCTCCTACGTTAGTATCCTTCCCATTTCCTCTAGAATTAGGAATCTTCTTGATTCTTCAAGTCTTTCTTGGAACTAGTGTAATGATCTTGAATCCCAATCTTCATGGTTGGGACCCAGATCCTTCCATAATGTAGCCTTTCCACCTACCTAGACATTCTCAATTCAATAAATATTGGAGTTACAAAGACTGAAAAGAATCAGTCTCTGACCTTTGCAAGCTTACATTCTATTGGAGAAATATAATATGTAGATAGGAATCACATATAAACAAGGTCATTTGAGGAAGAGAACATCTGGAGAACATCTAGCAACTGGAGGAATTGGGAAAAGTTTCATGGGGACAGGGGAGTAGTAAGAACTTTATCTGCCTCTTGATGGAAATTAAAGATTTTTTTTTTAAAGCAATTGGGGTTAAGTAACTTGCTCAAGGTTACACGGCTAGTCATTATTTATGTGTGGGTGCTCATTTTCTGAGGCCGGATCTGATCTCGGGTCATCCCAACTCCGAGGCCGGCGCTCTTACTCACTGCACCACCTAGCCACCCCTTTAGGGCAATTGGGGTTAAGTAACTTGCCCAAGGTTACACGGCTAGGTTTTTGTTTGTGTATGTTAAATGTCTGAGGCCGGCTCCGAACTCAGGTCCTTCTGACTCCAGGGCCGGCGCCTGCGCCACCTAGCCGCCCCGAAATTAAAGATTTTTAGTAGAGACACAAAAGAACTGTTTTGGGGCACAGAGTTTGGTTTCTACAAGTTGATAGAGGTAAAGAAATAAAATGATTTCAGGGAATAGTCAGTCAGTAAATATTTGTTAAGTCCCTACTATGTGCCCAACACTGTGCTAAACTCTGGGGACACAAAAAAACAGTTCCTGCCCTCAAGGATATCACAATCTAATGGCTAATCTGACATCATCAGACCTGTACTTGAGGAAGATTATCATCATAACTATGTGAAGGATAGACTGGAGAGAGGAGAATCTACAAGTAGGCTGACCAATGAAGAGTATACTTCAAAAGATCACAAAAGCTTGAAGCTGGGAGTTGATCATGTGAGTAGAGAACATAGATGCAAAAGCCAATAATTTGGCAATGGATGGTGAAAAGAGAAGAAGGGAGGATCAAGGATGACTCTGAGGTTCCGCACCTGGCTGACTGGGAGAATTCTTGACAAAAACAGAGAACTGTGAAGAAGAGTTCTGGGTTTGGAGGTGGGTGTTGGGATAGCTGATGAGTTATGTTGAATTTGAGATTTCTACAGGACATGAAGGTAAGCAATATGACTCCCGAGGTTGAGAGAAGTGACTATTTTTCTATTATATTAACAACCATTTACTGAACTAGGTTTTTCCCTTTATTTCCTCATTCAGGGACCAGCCCCTGTAAATCAATCAGTCTCTGAAGGACAAGACTGATAGAGGAGATTTGGGTAATCTCATCTATGCATTCTTGGGCAAGACCCCAGCCTATTAGAAGACTTCACTTCTAGTTAGAGTGTAAACAGAATCTAATCTACTTGAATTCCAGCCTTAAACCACCCCCCTCACCCAAAATTGGAGTTTAGTGTAATGCAGCTCATGGTAGCTCTGGGTAGAAATGGATTCCTTCATCCAGACTGCTGGAGTTTCATGATCAAGCCATGTTCTCAGCAAGAGGATATGAGGGCTTTCAGTCCACTTCTTCATTTAGAAGTCCACCCCCTCATTAAGTATTCACCAATTAGGGTTGGTTTTCACCTGTCAGGGGTGGGCACGCTGGAGCACGTGTACACACACACACACACACACACACACACACACACACACACACACTTTTCCAAAGTATTTAAGCATTTAACGGTCTTGCCTTTGGTTACCAAGAGAAACCACTATCAATTTATTGATTAGCAGCTAGGCTAATTAATAAATCAGTTAATTACCCAGAAACTCCATCTCAAGATTTTCATTCATTTCAAGGTTCTGGAGAGAGATTAGGGCTCAAGATATAGATTTAGGGTTGTCTGCATAAGAATAGTAATTGACTTCATGGAAACTGACGGGATTATAAAGAGAAAAATTGCATAGGGAAAAGAATAAAGGACAATGTGTAATTGAACTGGACTAGTTAGCTCTGGATAGTCTCAAGACTCTGAATAGAGAAATGTGCAGCTATGGCAGAGGAATAGAGAGTCCAAAGGTCACTATAAGAACTAATAAAAGGGAGTGCCTAGGTGGCACAGTGAATAGAGCACCAGCCCTGGAGTCCTGATGACCTGAGTTCAAATCTGGCCTCAGACACATAACACTTACTAGCCATGTGACCTTGGGCAAGTCACTTAACCCCAATTGTCCTGCCTTACCCCCTCCATGAAAAAAAAAAGGCAAAAAAAAAAAAAAGAACTAAGGAAAGAAGGGCAAAGTAGTAGAGGAAGAGAGGAAAGAATAGGAGATGACCAGAAATGGGAATTTTAGTGTTCAAGACCAAGGAGATGGGAATAGGTATGGGTGAAACCATCCTATGCATTGGCTATTCTTGGGAATCTGCCAATTGCCTGTGGGTCTGTCTATTCTCCACCCCACAATTCTGCCCATTTCATTGACCAAACTCCAATCATCATAGAAGGACACTAGGCAAAATTATGAAATAGCTGAAGTGTATAATCAGTTATCTTCTTTTCTCCTTTCTTCCTACTAGGTCTGCTCAGATTTTTATTCTCCCAACCTTTCCTTCCCTCTTTTCCCTTTCAATACTAAATGACCTTGTGCTTCCAAAGCCTAGTTTTTTTTGGCTAGATACTAATTTGGGCTAAAATATTAATATCAAATATTTAGTGATTTGTCAATTATGAAGGCAGCACACTATTCAGCATCCAACCTAGTGTAGCAGCAAGCACCCCAATATCCCCAGGGTAGCTGCCAATATAGGTTCTTAGATCTGCTTTTCAAAAGGAAAGCAATTCAAAATGGGTTAACAAGCTTACTTTAATCAAACAAACACACATTACCTAGTTCAGGGGAAAAGGTCAGCACCCCAAACTTCAGAGTTACAGAACTTACAGATCAAACAGACAGGCTTCCAAACTGTCCAACCATTATATCAATACCAAATCACAGTTACCAGAGAGGGAAGCATCAACATCTGGGTTTTCAAAGCTGGGGGCTCTCAACAACGGCTTCCCAGAGTCTCATCTGGTCAAATCACACAACACTTCTCAAAGTGAGCCCCAAAGCAAAGCCTCTCCTCAGGGCTTATATAGCCTTCTCTTGGCTCAGAGAATGTAAACCTTCTGGACCCACTGCCCAATCACAAAGTATCAAGGTGTGGGCTTTCCGGAAAAACAAGCCTCCCACCACAGGCTCCAGGTGCACTTAAGCTAGGGGCAGGGAAGATCTTTAAATTTGCATTTCCATTACATTAGGCCCCAAGATCTTTCATGCCCATAGCATACACAATTTACATTTGAATTAGCTCTAAACATCTCTTAGGTCACATTTTCCAGGTACATAAGAAAATCACAATATAATCTCAAAATACAATAGTCCAAGTCTTCCACTCATGGGGCAAATGTTAACTCAGTCACTTATCCGTAAAATCAAAAAATAGTCACTCTTAAGTTAACTCAATCAGTTACATCAGTTTTCAAAGTACAAGTCTTCCACTCTTGGGGCAAAGTCTTGATTAACTCAGTCTCTTATCTGTAAGAATATCTCAAAGTACAATCAGTAGCTTATTCAGTAAAGTCTTACTAAGTATGCCCATAACACAGACAATTTACATTTCAATTAGCACTAACCATCTCTTAAGTCATATTTTCAAGGTACATCTAAAATTACCAAAGTGGCCACTGGGCCTTAAACACAAAATACAAAGCATTATCACATCAATTCACAAAATACAAAGCATTATCACATAAAGTTCTCTTGGGAGGAGGTGGGGGGTGTCCTTCCCCTCACACTGCTCCAGCCCCAGCTTTCAAGTCCAGAGGGGGCTGAGCAACAAAACCAAACTGGGGTCCTTGGGGTCCATGGCACTTCACCCCACCCACCATAGTCACAAGTCCATCCCCCCCGGGTCCCAAACTGTGGGATGCAGCAAGGAAACACATTCAGTGCCCCAGCTTTGCCACACAGTCCTTATCTTGTCCTGTGGCTGAACTCCAAACTCCTGGGTTCCTTCTCCTCCAGCAGAAGGCAGCAGCTCCAGGCTTCTCCACAGGTCTCCACGCAGGCAGCTCACCATTCCTGCTCTCAGCTCAGTGAAGTCAGCATGCAGGTCGTTCTCTCCTGCTCCATGGCTCCACAGAATCACAGCTACCACAACTGGGAAACAAACAATTATCCCAGCCCCCATACTTTCCTTTTACTCAGCAGATCCCATCCTTGTCGCCATTTTGTAGCAGCAAGCACCCCAATATCCCCAGGGTGACTGCCAACACAGGTTCTTAGATCTGCTTTTCAAAAGGAAAGCAACTCAAAATGGGTTAACAAGCTTACTTTAATCAAACAAACACACATTACCTAGTTCAGGGGAAAAAGGTCAACACCCCGAACTTCAGAGTTACAGAACTTACAGATCAAACAGACAGGCTTCCAAACTGTCCAACCATTAAATCAATACCAAATCAGTTACCAGAGAGGGAAGCATCAACATCTGGGTTTTCAAAGCTGGGGGGCTCTCAACAACGGCTTCCCAGAGTCTCATCTGGTCAAATCACACAACACTTCTCAAAGTGAGCCCCAAAGCAAAGCCTCTCCTCAGGGTTTATATAGCCTTCTTTTGGCTCAGAGAATGTAACAACCTTCTGGACCCACTGCCCAATCACAAAGTATCAAGGTATGGGCTTTCCTGAAAAACAAGCCTCCCACCACAGGCTCCAGGTGCACTTAAGCTAGGGGCAGGGAAGATCTTTAAATTTGCATTTCCATTACACCTATGTGTACACTATGGGTGCTAAATAAGGAATTGATAATATAGTGTCCCTCCAAGTTAAACTTTGCCCTTTTTCATTCTACATTGTGATGGAGAAAATTAGGGCTATGAAGTATTTAAAATAAGAACTGAACTAGAAGCCCTTTTATTTTTCCTTCACAATAGATCTTTTAAATGGACTGTTTTCCATCTTGAAGCGTCAGTCTCAAAAATCTCTAAAAATCTCACTAACTTTGATCATCTACAAATGTTACCTTATCTCACCAAACTATAGTACCCTGAGGTGTGCTAATGAATGTTTGATGACTGGTTCTCCAGAAAAAGAAATACACACACACACACACACACACACACACACACACCTGTGTGTATGTATGTATGTATGTTTATATATACATATGTATATTCACATACAGGTGCTATATATACATGTATATAATACACACATACACAAGCACATATGAGTTTTAATTTGCATTATTAATATTTTCTCTATCATTTTCTTCAATCAAAACAATCAACAAAACAATAAATCAAGCCCTGATTTGTAGCATTTGCTGATTACCAAGTTGTAAAACACTCACATTGAAAATTTAACAATTGGAGAGACAGTTTGAGCTGATTCCAGCGCACCATTAAAACACACCCACTTCAATGGAACACTATTGGAGTTATTTCCCCATTCAGGAAAATGGAGAAAGGCTCAGTTGTTAATACACATTCTTTCCTTCTGGGAAACTCCTCTATCACTACCATCTATAAGCTACTATGCCCATGCAGTCTTCTGGGTCTTTAATAATGAAGAATGGAGCTGCAGGCTATCCTATAGAAAAGCTCTATAACCATTTGGAAGGTGACTTATAGGAGAAAATAGGCCCCAGTTGTTAAACGCACTAGCATAATACACCAAAGAAACAATTCTGCTGTCTTGAAAAAGAAAAAGCAGATTCAAATTGTATTGAAGTTTTGCATAAGTTAGTAAATATGGTTTGAACTAAAATGGCAGGTTTCCACAAAAGCTAAAATTAATACAAGTGCTTTAAGAAGGTACTTGGCAAATCTAGAAACAGAATAAAATGTTTTGCTCTGAATTCAATCAAAACCCAGAAGATCTCTTTCCCTTCATACCTTCTTCCCCTAAATTTAACAGTGAACCAAGAAATCTGATGTTGTAAGCTCCAGCATTATTTTCCAAAGCCTCTAATTTAAACCATGGAGTTTTATTTTCTCTTAAGGAGCTTTGTGTCAGGGTAGACATGGTGTCACCCTTAATAGTACATTTGTAAAGAACATTTCAAAATGTGTCATTGGTTTTCCAGCTCTTTGTACTGTCCTCACACCAACAAAAACCTCCTTGGTTCCAGTGGGATTTTTGCCTGTACAAAGACTACAGGATCCAATCTTCTTTTATTTGGGTATGAACTCAACTGCTATCCAAACTGAATAGACTCACTTTTCAATTCACTTGTTTTGGCCATCTGACAAGATGCCTTTCCTTCTCCATTCCCACATCTCTCATTTCTTTCAAAACTGTTGAAAATTTATGTTATTTATAATGCCTCTCCACAAACTAATCTCACCTGGCCATATTCACCCTATATAACATTCCTTTAGCATTCATTTCTTCCTCTTATTCCTGGGTCTATTGTCGGGTTGGTTTTTCTGTTTGTTTCTGTGGTTATGTAGCCTTAATTTGTATTTGTATTAAATAAGATCATAAACTCCTCAAGGGTAGATTCATTTATACTCCTTCCCTTTATCTCTTTATCCCTAATAAAGATGACTAAGATGCTCACATTTCTATACAACTCTAATATTTGCATGGTGTTTTGCATATATTAGCTCCTTTATATCTCACTACAACCTAGGGAGTAGTCCCATTTAACAGGGAAAGGAACTGAGGCTCAGAATAATGAAAGGAGCAGAATTTGAATTAGAATTCAGACCACCCTGACTCACTACATCAGGCTGCTTCTCTGCTCTACACACAGTAAAAGGATTTGGGCTGTCTAGTCTCTTAAGTAGACATTCTAGAACATCATATATCTCCACATAAATGATCATGAATAGAGAGGGAAAAAATTATTGGATTAGGAAGATAATGATTGGATTTCCCTACTAGATTTCCCATGACTGGGTGTACCTTCACCAACCTTCTTTGTTTCTTTGTTTTCCAAACAAGTAGGTGGTAGAGTAGATAGAGTGCTGGCCCTGGAGTAAGGAAGACTCCTCTTCCCATGTTCAAATCTGGCATCAGACACTTACTAGCTGTGTGACCCCGGGCAAGTCTCTTCACCCTGTTTGCCTCAGTTTCCTTATCTATAAAATGAGCTGGAGAAGGAAATGGCAAACTACTTTAGTGTCTTGGCCAAGAAAAACCCCATTATAGGGTGACAGAAAGTCAGACACATCTGAACAGCAACAGCAAACCAACTTTGAATTCATATTACCTGTCATCTTCAAAGGCATCCACATTTTTTTTACCCTATTATCTAACTGGTTCTTTTTCTCTCTTCACAGGATAGTGGCCAAAGCCTCAAAGAACCTCATGTCCACTCAAAGTTTAGGAATTGTATTTGGACCCACACTTCTGCGGGCTGAAAACGAGACTGGGAATATGGCGGTCCACATGGTATACCAAAACCAAATAGCAGAACTCATGCTCAGTGAGTACAATAAGATCTTCAGCTCTAAGGAAGACTGACAGACAAGGCACATTATTGAAAATGTTCACATCTGTCTTGATGCCTAATATTTTTACATTTCTGTAAACATATTTCTGAAATATTTTTTTCTTTCAAGTGACAGATGCCTCATTTTGTGAAAACTTAATGATGATTTCATGTTTAAGTTCCAAACATTAGAATAAAATAATTGACAATATTTGCCTATATGTGTTCAACATTAACCCTTTGAATGCCATGCTACCCAGTACTTCTAGGACTATCTAAAGATGTTGAAAGATTTTCAGAAATGTCAGGAATATAACCGATGTTCACAAGTTATATGTAACACTGATTCTAGATTCTATATGTGTGTGTTAGTCCATGTTTCTGCACCCTCGTGGGCATATATATAACTATAGTTGTACCATTAGTCAAAAAGTGATAAAGACAGAGATTAATACATTATTAAAGGTAATAAGAAAGATCTGGGTCTAAAGCTAAAATAACCATGTTTCTTTTTTTAAGATTTTTTTTTGCTTGTGGATACTCTAGCTATTCTCTGAGCTATACAATGAAAGTTTTGTTTTGTTTTTTTAAATGTTGGTTGTTTTTTTTTTCCAAAGAAAAATGACAGCTCAAAACATTTTCCACCAGATACATTTTTTAAAAAATACTATTTCCCATCCCCTAAACACACCATCCTATAAATTAGAAACAAAATTAGAGCCTGACTATTTTGTTCTTAATATCATACAAGGATTGCATGGCTGCTCATTTTTAATGTTAACATCCATTTTGATTCTTCATCGGACTCTACATCTTCCTCTTCCCTGGCTCTGTCATGTTCTGTAGAATTTTTATTATGCTCCTGAGGATGCTTTATTGGTGAATTACATTAAATTCATCTAGAAAGAACTTTAAAAAAAAAGCTTTTTCATATGCCCTTAGGATTTCTTGGCTAGATTTGAATCAGTTTATGCATTTGATGGTTAGTTTCAGTTGTCATGGGTAAACAAAAGGGTAACTGTCTAGAATATATCAAATATTGTTTTATTTTGAAAAGTATGTTTCCAGCTATACATATCCCATACCCTGTTTTGTGAAAGTATTCTGCTGATAAAAATGTAGACTTATGTTTGACAGCTTTTTAATCAAGTTCAAACAGAATAAATAAAACTAATCCAGTGTGGTAACAAGTCAGACTGGTTATCGATTTGTTCATAAAATGATAAATAAGGCATGTAAATAAAATGCGTGAAACTGAGATCCAAGAGCAAACATTTAGAGCAACTGAGGACTCATAGACATGAAGTGGACATATAGTTGTGCTGCACGGCACACAAAGAGATGTCTAAACAGGCAGACAACATGGTTGCTCCCCAGCCTACATCATACTGACTGAGAAAGGGGAAGGGGTCTTTCAATCTATTTCTACCTAACTATGGTGAGAAACACAGCACAGACATAGCTCATTTTATTGTGTTTCACATATACTATGGTTATTCCAGGTTTTTTGTATTTGTGCTCACATCATGTCTCTGTTACATTTTGGTAATTTTCACAGTATTTCAAACTTTTTCATTATTATTATATCTGTTGTGGTGACTAGTGATCTTTGACATTACGGTATTGTAATTTTGTGAGGTGCCATGAACAATGCTCATAGAAGATGGTGAGCTTAATGGATAAATGATATGTGTGTTCAGACTGCTCCACCAACCTTCCATTCTCCCATCTCTGTCCCTTTCCTCAGGCCTCCCTATTCCCTGAGACACAACAATGTTGAAATTAGGCCAGTTGATAACCCTACAAGAGCTTCTAAGTGTTCAACTAAGTTCCCAAAGAAAGGTAAATTTTGATGACCAAAACCTACTTGGTTAACTTGGGGTTTACTAGCTATATTTCTTTCTCAAAGGCCAAACCTTAAATCCAATTCACTCTGGGTCTCACGGATTAGACTATAGGTCCCTTGCCCAAGCACCACTTAATGGTTATTTTCAGGGCTCTCCTGGCTTAGAGTGAATGTCAATGGTAACTGTTTTTCTTTTCACAAGCAAACCTGAAGATCTTCCCCTCCAAGTTTGATTATTTTAATTTTTTTCTTAAAGGGGACATCCCTTGACTCACTTCTTAAAGAGGCCTATTTACTGAATGGGTATTGCCTCACTCAAAGTGAGAGCCTGAAAAAACCTTAGCTAAAAAGGGTCAGGGTCTCCCATTTCGTCCTGATGAATATCTGGCCACTGGACCCAGATGGCTCTGGGGGAGAAAGTGAGGCTGGTGAACATAGCCCTCCCTCATCAAATCAAAGTCAACTGCAAGTCATGTCATCATGAAGGACAAAACCACAATTATTTCAAAATCTAACAGAATCACTACCTAATTCTGTGTCACTGAAAGTTACGTGATGGGGCTTACTAAACAATTAAAAACAAAGGCTCCGATTAAGAGAAATTAGAAAATATGTTAAAATTCAACAATCACTTGCCAAGGGCACTGTCCTTTCAGTGGAATGCAGGGAGACATTGACCTACACTTCCTTTGTATGTGTTTTTAAAAATATAACTTGACTATACCATATAAGAAAGTTTTATGTAACTGGTGCCTCTACTTCCTTTCCTCTTACCACAATCTGGCTTCTGTCCTCATCATTCAACTGATTCACTGGCAGGTCCAATGTTACCAATAATCTCAACTGCAAATATAGCTTTGATTTATTTTTAATTTATAGAATAATACAAGCATTTCCATAACATAATGTAATAAAAAAAAATGATTGCACATGAAACTACAAATCTACGATGTACCACTTGCTATTCCTTTTAAATACTTAATAAAGTTATAATATAAATTTCTTTTTTTTCCCTTTCCCCCTCCCATCCTAGAGATAGCCACCAATGGACACAAATTAGTATATATTTGTAAACTTATTCTATACATCTTTCTATTCATCTTTTTTCTCTGGATTTTATTTGTGATTTTTTAATTTTTTTTCAAATGCTTTATTAACTTCTGGTTTACATCATTCATTTCCACCAGATTTTGAGTTACAAATTTTCTCCCATTTTCCCCCTACCCACCACCCCAAAAGAACAGTCACACAGGATATCTCTTCTCCTCCAATCTGCTCTCTCGCATATCTTCTCTCATACCCCTTTCGACTTTTCCAGTAGGTCATGGTGGATCTCTATGCCCCAGTGCCTGTATATCTTATTTGCCAATTACATGTAAAATAGTATTAATAATAGTATATATATACATATATATATATATATATACATATATATATGTAAAAGACTGACTATATTTCCCTCCCTCCTATCCCACCTCCCATTTGTTCTATTCTCTACTTTGATCCTGTCCATTTTCAAAAGTGGGTGCTTCCAACTTCCCTCCCCCCAGCTTGCCCTCCCTTCCATCATTTGCATCATTTGCCCTCTCATCCCCTTCCCCCCTACTCTCCTGAAGGGTGAGATACCCTAGTTAGTGTGTATGTCATTCCCTCCCTGAGCCAAATTCAATGACAATAAGGTTGACCCATTCCCTTTTGCCTTCCTGTTCTTCCCCTCCATTGTATCCATTTTCCCTTGCCTCTTCTGTGTGAGATAGTTTACCCCATTCTGTCTCTCCCCATCTCCTCTCATTATATTCCTCTCTCACCTCTTAATTTCACCTTTTAAGTATCATCCCTTCCTATTAAATTGTTCCTGTGCCCTCTATCTATGTATACCTGTAAACATATATATACATTCACATATGTATTCATATGCCCATCTACCCTCCACCCTCCTATGTAGACATATACATATATATATATATATATATATATATGTATGTATGTATTTCTATTCCCTTCAACTATGTTCATACTGAGAAAAGTTTCATCAGTTACAATTATCATTTGTCCATGTAGGCATGTAAATATTTTAACTTTGGTAAGTCCCTTATGATTTCTTTTCCCTGGTTACCTTCTCATGCTTCTCGTATCTGAATGTCAAATTTTCTATTCAGCTCTGGCTTTTTCATCAAGAATACTTGAAAGTCCTCTATTCTACTGAATGACCATATTTTCCCCTGAAACATGATACTCAGTTTTGCTGGGTAGGTGATTCTTGGTTTTAACCTTGGTTTGACCTGTGGAATACCATATTCTAAAACTTGTAATCCCTCAGTGTAAAACCTGCCAGATCCTGTGTTATCCTGATTGTGTTTCCACAATATTCAAATTGTTTTTTCCTGGCTGCTTGTAATACTCCCTCCTTGATCTGAGAATTTTGGAACCTGGCTGTAATATTCCTAGGAGTTTTTTTTTTAGGATCTTTTCCAGGAGGTGATCAGTGGATTCTTTCAACCTCTATTTTGCCCTCTGGTTCTAAAATATCAGGGCAGTTATCCTTGAGAATTTCTTGGAGGATAATTTCTAGGTTCTTTTTTTGATTACAATAGTAGTCCAATAATTTTTAAATTATGTCTCCTAGATCTATTTTCTAGGTCAGTGGTTTTTCCCATTAGCTATTTCACATTGCCTTCTATTCTTTCATTTGTTTGGATCTGTTTAACATCATCTTGATTTCTCATAAAGTCACAAGCTTCAATTTGCTCCAATCTAATTGTGAAAGAATGATTCTCCTCAGTGAGCTTTCGAGATTCTTTTTTCATCTGGCAATTTGGCTTTTTAAGGCATTCTTCTCCTCACTGCCTTTTTGAGCCTCTTTTGCCATTTGAGTTAGTCTATTTTTAAGGTGTTATTTTCCTCAGTCAGGCTGTTGATAATTTTCTTGCATTATTCTAATTAATTTCTCTCCCCAATTTTTCCTCCACTTCTCTTATTTGCTTCTTAAGGTCCTCTATGGACCAACTTGTATTTTCCTTTGAAGCTTTTGGTGCAGGAGTTCTGACTCCACTGTCTTCCTCCTGTTCCATGCTTTGATCCTTTTCGTTGCCAAAATAGGAGTGTAAAGTTGAGTTGCTCTATTTATTTTACTTCCTTTGCCTGCTCATGTTGCCACTCAATCACTTGACCCCTGGGCTTTTTGCCACAGTAGGACTCTGTCACCAGACAGGGGATCTTCACCCCAAATGCTGGGGTTTTCTCAGCTGCTGGAGGTATAGTTGGGTGCCCTCTCTGAAGCCTCCATACACCCTGGCAAGCTGGTCCCACCACAGGACTTCCACCCTAGACTGAAATCCAGATCCAAGCAGGTTAAAGCAAGAGCAATTACCCCTCAGACTGGTTTCATGGTCCCCCTACAGGGGGACCAGCAGGCCGGGAGCTGAAGCAGCCATGTGGGGGTGGCTGCACCATGGTTCCTCAGAGGCTTCTCACCCCAGGGGCCAAGGCCAACCACACTCCCAACTACTGGATCCCAAAGTCCACACTGCACTGACTCTCACTTTCTCCTTAGCATCTATGTGTTGATAATTCTGGAAACCACCAGGGTGATCTGAAGTTCCTCCAGCTGGTGATTGGTCAGGGCCTCCCTGGGGCTAAAACCTCCAGTTTGTGTGGGGCTGGGTTTGGTTCCCAGAGTGCTATGCTGGCCAACTCCTGCCGGCCTGCTGGGCTGTCCTCAGCAGGAGGTTAGCTTCTCTGTGTTATTTTGTGAGTTCTGTAGCTCCAAAGTTTGTTCAGAGTCGCCTTTTACATGACTTGGCAAAGATGGAAACCGTAGCTGTTCAGAAGTCCTGTTTCTACTCTGCCATCTTGAGTCTGCCCCCGATTTTTTCAGATGTTTTGTTTTTTAATTAAGCCTGATCCTTCTTGACCTATCTGAACAATTCAACATTCTGGATAGCCCTCTTCTCTAAGATACTTTCTACTCTCTAGATTTCCATGGCGCTCTTCTCTCTTATTTCTCTTCCTATATACCCAACCCTTTCTCAATCTTATCCACATCAACCTGGCCAAAACAGAACTCATCATTTCTGAGATCATCATCATCCTCTCTCTCATCCTCAAACATTCATACCATTCTCAATTCCTCACTTCCATGAACCCCATATATCTAATCTATTGCCAAATCTTATAATTTCTACCGTTAGATCGAATCTATGTCCCCTTCTCTCTACTCATGCAACCACAGCCAGGGTTCAGAGTCATCACTTTTATTGGGACAATTATAGTAGACTTTTAAGTGGTCTCCTTGCCTCTCCATTCAATACATCCTTCACTCAGCTGCCAAGATGATTTTTCTGAAAAAAAGTTTGATCATGTCCCGACCCTTCTCAGTGAACTCCAATGCCTACCCATCACACCAGTAAGATTAAAGTTCTCTGTCGGACATGTAAAGCTCTTCCTCCCCTGGCCCCTTCCTATTTCCTAATCTCCTTGTACTCTCTTCCCTTCTACATTTGTACAATAAAGCTACACTGGCCTAGTCACAGCTCTTTGAACCTTACAATCCATCTTCTTCCTCAGTGCCATGGCACAAAGTATCACCCCATGCCTGGAATATTCTGTCCCTCCCCTCTCAGGTTCCTGGCTTCTTTCAAAACTCAGCTCAAAGACAACTATCTACAGGAGGTCTTTCACTGTATTCCCACCCCCTAAAACTTTCCCCTTTGACATTGAGGGCCTAATATATAGTGGGTTTTTAATAAATATTTATTGGCTCACTGACTGTAATGGAAATGCAGATTTAAAGATCTTCCCTGCCCCTAGGCCCTTTGATTGGCTTAAGAGACTCTGAAAACCTTCCTTGATTTGAAAATATGCTCTGCCTCCTAATAGGCTGAATGTGGTCACATGGAACCTGTGGTAGGAGTCTTGGTTTTCAGGAATGACCACACCTTGATGCTGTGTGATTGGGCAGTGGGTCAAGAGGGTGGTTACATTCTCTGAGCCAGGAGAAGACTATATAATCGCTGATTTGAGGCTTTGCTTTGGGGTTCACTTTGGGAAGTGTTGTGTGATTTAACCAGATAAGACTCTGGGCAGCTGTTGAGAGCCCCCCAGCTTTGAAAACCTAGATGTTGATGCTTCCTTCTCTGGTAACTGTGATTTGGTATTGATGTAATGGTTGGACAGTTTGGAAGCCTGTCTGCTTGATCTGTTTGTTTCTCTGTTTTGAAACTTCTATCTGTATACTCTGAAGTTCGGGGTGCTGACCTTTTTCCCCTGAACTAGGTAAATGATATATGCTTGTTTGATTAAAGTAAGCTTATTAACCCATTTTGAGTTGCTTTTCTTTTGAAAAGCAGATCTAAGAACCTGTGTTGGCAGTCACCCTGGGGATATTGGGGCTTGCTGCTACACTGATCTAGTCTGTTTTTATCTTTTGGGCCCTATTTATTGCATGATGTCTCCCCCAACAGAATGGTTATTTGTTGAGGGCAGAGAGTTGGTGTTTTTCCTTTATTTGTCTCCCTATTTTAACATAATGCCTAATACCTACTAAGTGCTTAATTGATTGACTGACCTCCTTCAGAAAACCTATATAAGCAACATGGGGGAGTGGATAGAACACCAACCACATTGGCTTCAAGTTTTGCCTCTGACCCTTACTAATGGTGTGACTCTAAGCAAAATTACTAAACCTCTCTGTGCCCCTATGCAACACTTTAAAACTATAAATTGAAGACTAGGTACTGATCTGTAGGGGTCGAGAGGAATTCTAAGCAAGGGAACAAAAACAAAATGTCCAGAGAACAATCATGTCAAATATTTAAGATTTTTGCCCAAAAAGCATAAGGGAAAATGCCTTCCTGTAGCTCCATTATAACACTTAAATGTTAGTTGAATTAAATTGAAATTAATATATGTCCGTTGCCTAATCCACCTCCATTTCAAAGTTCCATGATGATTACCAATACTGAAGTGCCAAAAAATGTCATAGTTGATCATTCTAAATGTGGTTTTTGAAGGCAGGACTACTTAACTCAAATGTATCCTGGGCACAGAACATTTAGGCCTGTAGCAGCAAGCACCCCAATATCCCCAAAGGGTGACTGCCAACACAGGTTCTTAGATCTGCTTTTCAAAAGGAAAGCAACTCAAAATGGGTTAACAAGCTTACTTTAATCAAACAAACGTATATTACCTAGTTCAGGGGAAAAAGGTAAGCACCCCGAACTTCAGAATATACAGACAGATCAAATAGACAGGCTTCCAAACTGTCCAACCATTACATCAATACCAAATCACAGTTACCAGAGAAGGAAGCATCAACATCTGGGTTTTCAAAGCTGGGGGGCTCTCAGCAACGGCTTCCCAGAGTCTCATCTGGTCAAATCACACAACACTTCTCAAAGTTACTTCTCAAAGTAAAGCCTGTCATCAGGGTTTATATAGCCTTCTCCTGGCTCAGATATTGTAACAACCTCCTTGACCCACTGCCCAATCACAAAGTATCAAGGTGTGGGCTTCCCTGAAAAACAAGCCTCCCACCACAAGCTCCAGGTGCACTTAAGCTAGGGGCAGGGAAGATCTTTAAATTTGCATTTCCATTACAGGGCCCTTAATAAGAGGGATCATAGGATCCTAGTTTTAGAGCATTTAAGTCATTTGATTCAATACCCTTATTCTCTAAATAAAGAATTGAAGTTTAGAGAGATCATAAAGGTGATGGGTAGCAAAGCCAGGATTTGAATTTGAGACTCCCTAATTCAAATGAAGTCTCTGGCACAATGGCAAGAGTAGAAATATGGTATTCCTATTTATTACCTATGTAAACTTCTCTAAACTTCAGTTTCTTCATCTAGAAAATGGAGAGCTTGATTATATAATCTTCTACTCTGACTTCTTCCAGTTCCAAATTGTATAGCCTAATAATCACCATACTCAAATAAGACAACCTATCTAAACCTTAAACTTCACAAAGGAGAGCTGTTATTATTTTTATCTTATTCTTTCATCATATTGTTTTATATGTATAATACTGTCACTTATTAATACTCATAGGACAGAGATTTGTCTTTAGTCTACAAAAATATTACAGCTGTACTGTAAATTTTGTTAAATTGTTTTAAATTCCCTACCCACCCATTCTATACTCTCTCTTGCCCCCCCCCATTTCATATCTAAGTTACCTATGAAAAGAATCACTTTAACAGCAGCTTCCATTAAGAAATAAAAAAAAAAATTGGCAAAACTTTCCCAAAGAAATAAAATACTATGGTTTAGAGTCGTGAGACATCATCAAATATAACCCTTCCAGTTTACAGATTAAGAAGTGAGGTCTACCAAGTTTAATCTACCAACCCAAGATCACACAGTGGTAAAGTGGCAGGATTAGAATTCCAACCGTAGTCCTCTGACTCTGAGCTCAAGAACTGCTCAACTGTACCAGTTGTCTCTGCAACACCCCCATTCTAAGGTATAAATAGCCAAATCTATGAAATGTCATTATTATACATAGTGAGGGGGTGCTAGGTGGAGCAGTGGACAGAACCCTGGGCCTGGAGTCAAAAAGACCTGAGTTCAAATCTGACCTCAGACACTTACTAGCTATGTGACCCTGGGCAAGTCACTTAATCCTGTCTGCCTCAGTTTCCTCATCTGTAAAATAAACTGGAGGAGGAAATGGCAAATCACAAATCACTGCCAAGGAAACCCTGACTAGGTTTATAAGAAGTTAGACACAAATGAACAGCAACGACAATGTATAGTGATATTTGGACAGCAAGCAATGCATCTGGGGCACTGTTCCTGGATTTAGGAAGATGGGTACAAATCTAGCCTCATACACTTATTAGCTGTATGACCCTGGGAAAGTCATTTAACCTCTATTTATCTCAGTTTCCTCAACTGTGAAATGAGGATATTAATAGGCACAGGGCTGTTGTGAGGATCAAATGAGATATCTGTAAAGTGCTTAGCACAGCACCTAACACATAGTAGGTGCTATTTAAATGCTTATTCCCTTGCTTCCCCTTCTTTGTATTTTTCTTTACAATCATTACATTTTAAATTCTAGTGAGTATTGGAGTGGAGCGATGAAAAAATCTTTTGCCTGCTATTGGATGTTTTTTTTTAAATGCTAGTTTTGGTAGAGTCTGTCCTATGTTATATCATGTTATCTCGCATTGGATCATATTTGTCAGTGTCCTGTTAACATCCATCATATCATTCTGTCTAATATTGTATTGAAATTAAATCTGGCACTTTAGGGGTCCTGTGCAAGATGAAAAAATGGGTCCCCAGCAGTCTCCCTCTTAAATATAATTGAAAAAGAGGCAGGCATCAGGGCATGCTGTGCCTCATGCTGCCAAAGAGTGATCCTGAATCATTCAAATGATGAGAATACAGTGAACATCTCATACAAAAAGATGACAATTTTCTCTACCCGTGTTGTCAAAATGAAAATTTCTAGCTGTCTTGGTGAGAAACTTGGCATCAGGATAGAGATATATATGCCCTAAGTAGATATATACACACACACATACCTTATATAAGTTTATCCAGTTTTCCCCTGCTAATGGTTTATGCTTAACATCAAGCACACACGCTCAATGCCATTCCTTTAAGAAATCTATCAGATATAATATGAACACTACTCACTGAATTGGGGCAGGATTAAGAGAAACTATACTGTGCACACACCTTGTAGCTATTGTTTGAACAATTCAGAACCAGCTTCTAAAAAGCAACATCACATATATGATTTGGCATTAGATATGTTCATTGGTGAATTCTACTTTTAAGATACCACATACATTTAAATTACAGTATAAGGTCATGGAAAGAACACAAGACTTGAAGTCAGCAGAAACCTTAGTTAGAATTTTGGCTCTGAGACCTACCAACTATGAGGAATCTAGGTGGCATGATGGATAAACACCAGAGTCAGGAAGACCTAAGTTCAAATCTGCCTTCAGATACTTACTCGCTGTGACCCTGGGCAAGTCACTTCACCTCTATCTGCTTTAGTTTCTTCAACTATAAAGTGGAGATAACAATAGCACCTACTTCCCAGGGTTGTTGTGAGATCAAATGAGATTATATTTGTAAAAGTTTTTAGCATAGTAACTGACACATAGCAGATGCTTAATAAATGTTTGCTTGCTTGCTTCTTTTCTGTGTAACTACAGAGAAGTTGCTTAACCTCTCTAAACCTCAGTTTTCTCATCAATAAAATAGGGATAACAATACATATACCCCTTATATCACAGGGTTGTTGTGAGGAAAGCATTTTATAAACCTTAAAATCCTATAGAAATATGAGCTGTTACTACTGTTGATGCTACTTCTACCACAATTTCAATGGATCTCATCAATGTGTCTATACTCCTCCATCAATGAAGATTCTAAACCTACCCTCTCTTATCTAGAGAGATTCTTGTCCATGTCTTCTTACAAACTCTCTATAGGCATCGATTCACAACACTTGATTCCTTCCTATAGACTGTATAATATTTTGTGAATACTAGAACAGCACTCAGATTGTCTATCTGTCAACTGTCTATCTGGCTACTTGACAAATCTGCCATTTTCTCCAGTCATCTATTCCCTGGATGATCTATATGAGTTCCCTTCCTGCATATAAATCACCACTAGTAATCCAGTAAGCCATATTTATCAATCAACTTGCAAGCATTTATTACAAGTATCTGCCATATGCTAGGCACCATGCTAGATGCTGAGAATACAGAGATGTTTAAAAAATGAAATGTTGCCTGCCCTCAAGGAGTTTATTTTCTATATGGAGAGACAATATGGACATATATAAATACATAGAAAACAAATACAAAATAAATTCAAGTTAGTTATGTCCCAGTGTGTTCTCCATTACTTATTGGTCAACCTGCAACTTTGATTTTTTTGGACTTTATGGTGTTCCATGATTCTCAATCATGTAACTACTACTTAATTACAACATAGTTATTTGATATAATAAATCAATTGAGAGGGTCTTGAACCCAGAGTCAGAGGACTAGGGATGGAATCCTAAAATCTAAATTGACATACGCCAACTCTATCTACATACTTGATCATGCACCAAATGGTTCTGAAAAAGAACTACTGAGTTTCATTCAACTCCAAAATTGCTGACTACTTGTGTAGTGCTTCAGAGATGCAGACTGAGATAGTGGAATTTGTAATGGAACCAGAGTCAAGAAGCCTAAGTTCTAATCCAGTCTGCAATACTGATCAACTGTCTACTGACTGTCAAGTCATTTCATCTCCATGGGCATGTTTTACTATCTTTAAAATGGAGATAATTGTACTTGAATCACAAAGTTGTGGGGCATAAGCATTTTGTAATCCTCAAAGTGCTACAGAAATATAAATCTTCTCACCATTACACATGACAGAATCAGAGAGATGGCCCATCATTCAAGTTCCTTAAGGGTATTTTTCTTGACTCTACCCTCATATTCCTAGCAGTGGTCGCCTTCATCTAGAAGATTACCTTTTATCTACTCTTTACATATCTTTTAGATATCTATTAATTTACATATAGTCTCTTTTTTGAAAGCATGTAGTATTTTATCTTTCTCTGTATCCTTAAAGCTTAGCCCAGTATGACATTTAATATGCACTTAATAAATGCTTGTTTCAATTATTGATTGAATTATTTCAAACGTGGAGTTAACATTATAGATAAATGATGTCAGAATATTTCAATACCTCAGGGATTAATGATACCATTTCCATGGGTGATCTTTCGACTGACAAAGTCGAAACCTAACCTCTATACCTTAGTTGACAGTCTCATGCGCTTAAATAATTCATGATCTTGTTACCAACCTTCTGTTGAGCTTCTATTACCCGAACAATAACTTAGTAACGTTCACAAATTCAGTCCCCAGTAATGTCTATACCTGATGCCTATCCAATGAATATTCCTTTAGAATAACTTTTGAAAATTAAATTTGATCCAACAATAACTTATTTAGCATCTACTATACATTAGGCCCTACGCTAAGTCCCAGGCATACAAATTCAAAAGTGGAGAGTTTCTGCCATCAAGGTGCATGCATCTTGTTCAACTCGATAGAAGAATGAGTCTTCAGAGTAAAACTTTAGTAATGTCAAATCATGATAGTAATACTAATTAATAATGAAGTCAGCTAAATATCACTTCACAGTTTGCAAGACATTTTATATATATTATCTAATTCGATCCCCATAAGAACCCCATGTAGTAGGCAGTACAAACATTTCCCCCTTCATCAAATTATAAGATTTTAAAGCTAGAAGAAACTTTAGAAATCATGCAACTAAAGTCCTTCACTTTACAAATGAGGAAACTGAGGCTCAGGGAGAGGAAGTCACTTGCCTAAGATCAGCTAGTAAGACTTGGAGTGGAGGTGGAATTCTTTCTGACCAATCAATGGCAAGATCTAAAAACTAGTAAACTGTGATCAAATGAAACACTGGCCTCAAAGTGGACCTGTGTCCTCAGCCAAGGTTCAAGAGTATTTGGCCAGAAGGTTTGTTACAGATTTCTGGGTTTTTTTGGTTTGTTTTTTTTTTCAAAGAAAGAACTTCTGCTAAGGATTCACACCTCCCTTATTACTTATATTATAAATCCATGCCATCCAGCATACGTTAAAGACATGCTGATTTTCTACACCCTTTGGTGACATTTCAAATAGTTAAACTCCTCTTCCTTTCATCATCCCATTCCTTTCTCTATCTCATATTCTGCCAATGGGATTTCCTTCAGTCTCTACCCCTTGGTGAGCATTTCTCCCCGGCAGACAACATCTGTTTTCATCACCGCTTTACTGCTTTGCCGTGACATCCCTGTATGTGTCAAAGCCCAGCATCCCTGCTAGAAAGGACGAGAACAAGGAGATCAGATAGGGCCCTGATTGCCTCAGGAGGAAGAGAGGTAGGGGGTTGGGGGCCAACTACGTGAGGTAAAAAGAGATGGCTCCTGGGGAAAAAAAAAAAAAAACAACTGTTTTCCAGTGCCAGGATGGGCCCTTTCCTTCAGGCGCCTCAGCAAATCCAGGTGAATGGGAGCTTTTAATTCCTCAAAGTACAATTGCAACCCAAACCGGTTGGAGCTCCCCCTTTTTTCAAGCTATCAGTTTTGAGGTCACAGTTACCAAAACTGGAAACTCAAAAATGACTTCAAAAAGGCAAACGCTAACTAGATTTCACACTGGATTTCATTTTACTTGGCATTACAGAAAGAATGCAGGTATTAAATAGTCTGTTTCCTGTATACAATAAGGTTAATTAGTAGTGAGGGATGGAAAATCAGTGTAGACATAACTCTTTTCGACAGGTATCAAAAATAATCCCCTGATCCCTACGGACACCAGCTGCATTGAAAGAGGAGCAATATAAAAGATTCTTTAACAGCAAAATTTCCAAACATTCTCCAGGTGTCCCCAACACAGTTAAATGGGCTGGGGGTCCTTGTGCATGCTGCCCACTCTGGCAGCCAGCAAGTTCCCTTGGCCCACCTTAAAGGAGCCAGCACACTGAAGGAGAATTTGGAGGTACACATAAAGAAAGCGCTCAGTACAATGGGGCCGGAATTGCAAACGGAGATGGACAGGAGAACAAAAAGAGGACTAGATTGGGGGCTGAATGGGACTTCCCTAAGCTCCTTATCAATAAGGTTAATAAGGGTCTATGCAATTTGCTGATCACTGTGATGCAACAACTGGGACCCAGCTCCAAAGAGCTGCCTCTGCAGTAGCTTTTAGTCCTTTTCATAACCAATCACATTAAAGTCCCTTTCCCTGCACCCTGGAGAATCGACTCTGGTTCATGAGATTGGCCTCTGTGAAATCTCTGCTCTGCTATTACACTCCTACCTGCCCTAGTTAAGCAGATTAATGGTTATTTCCTAGAATTTGATCCACGGGCGCCTTTGTAATTGAAGCTGTAGCGCTCAGATATTTCTAAAAAATGTATTTCTGAAAAATACATTCCTTTTTTCTCTGGTTTAATTTTGTTATCCTCAATCATATGCATGATAGGGAAAAAAAATCCCAAACTTCTATCTCTTCTATAAAATACATGTCATATCAAAAAGGTGACAAGAGGGGGGAAAAGTAATTAGTGAGTTCACAGAGTTCAGTAGAAAAGTTAAAATGGAGTAACACATTACTTTTTATGTTAAGATTTCACAAGACAAATCTTGCCTGTGTTTTAATTGCATGTGACCCTGGCAGTCCCACTCTGAAATGAAGTGCCGTAAAATTAAAGATGACAGACGCTCAAAACAAGTCTTGTGATCTTGATTAAACTACAAAGACCACACTTTCTCTCTGCTGCAACTCAGATATGATGGGCTGTTTTATTTGGGGAATTGCTTCATTAATGCTTTCTTTGACTAGACATGTTTATTATAAAAAAAATACAGAATATAGTGATATCTTGCATAGCTAAATAAGTGTAAAAAGGCAAGTTAAAAATTAGGAGTCTTTAAATAACCCCAAGACCTAATGATATTCTAAATGCCCACAATCTTTAATACATTATGTAGGCATCTTTGATTCATATATTACCTATTCTAAGAGTCCAAGGTTTTACTAACAATTATAGCCCTATGAAGCAAACCAATTATTCTGTCAGTAGCACCTAACAGCCATTTAAAGTTTCCCAGACTAGCAAAAATGGAAGGGGGAGGGAGGGGGGAAAAGAAAGAAAGAAAACTAACCTTTACCCTGGAAAAGTCCTTAAGGAAAAAAAATACTGTTTGGAAGTTTTACTTTTTAGAAGTTCAGCCTGAGTCACTAAAGGAGTGTAATGAACTGAAACTTGATTTGTCAGTAGGATTGGTCTAATGTTACCCGGCATGGATGGTCTAAAATCTAACACTTGCTTTGCCAGGTGAATGAAAATATTGCAAAATGCACATTCTAATTTTATTCAAATCACAAAAGACCCAACCCTTTAAAGAGCAACTGGGCTAGCAATCAGAAATCTTAAAATAATTCTAAAAACCTGGCTCTGCTACTATGTGACTTTAAGTAAGTTGTTTAACCTGTCTAGGTCTCAGAGTGCACAACTGTAAAAAGAAAGAGTTGGACTGGATGAACTTGAAGAGAAGTCCTTATAGTCCTTTAAATTCTATAATTCTGATTTTCCCAGACCAATCTAATAAGCACCAAGCCAATGTTCTCTCTCTGATTTAAATAATTTGAACATTTCTGTTTTGGGGAGACAAGTCACTTGAATAAAACGGGGTTCTGAAGCACCTGGATATTTCAGAGGTCAACCAATTAATAAACTTTTATTAAATGCCTACAATGCACCAGGCATTATACAAGGAACAGGCCACATATATGAAATAATTCCTGCCTTCATGGAACTTTCATTCCATTAGCTGCATATACACAAGTAAACAGAAAACATGCATGAAATAATACAAGTTAACTTCAGGAGAGAGGATAGTTGGAAGGATCAGAAAAGGCCTCTTACTGGAACTGATTTTCTGGAGGAAAATTAAGGAGACTAGGAGTACTAAGATGTTAAATGAGGAGTTTCTAAACAATTCAATGATTTAGTCATCCATATTGGAATCTAAATCTTTCTTTCACATTAAATATCCATGTGCCATTAAGGCAAATCACTTCCCCTCTTAATTTGTTTCCTTATGTCTATTATATTATCTACCCAATATAAATTTGGAAGGAGGGGTTGGGTCCGGGGACTTAGGCACGTGAAAGTCCTTTGAAGTCTGTTAAAACATGACTAATGTGGAAATACGTTTAATATAATTCTATATACATAGCCTATATTGGATTGCATGCTGTCTTGGGGAAGGAAGAAGGGAGGGAGGGAGGGAGAAAAAAATTTAGAACTCAAAATCTTATAAAAGTGAATGTTGAAAACTAAAAAAAAAATTGAAGTGTTTTAAAAGTAACTCAAAACAAGATAATGTTTCCATTAATATTCTTGTGCTACCAAAATTCTGAAGTAAGCATGAGACTCTTACAATATAGTCTAATAATTACTGGTACTTGCTAAGCTTCTATAGACATTAGACATATTTTTCTGCAGAAAATCAAAACATATGGATTTAAATGAAAAATTATTGACTTTTGGATGTTTTATCTTCTTAATTACCCAAATTTTAATGTTTGTTGGGAAAGTGTCCCTGGTTATTACCTAAGATTCTCAGAGCCATAAAATCCAGAAAATTGGTCATGAGAATCTCAGAGTCAGAAGAGGCTTTGGTGAACATCCCGTCTAAACCTTATGTGATATATAAAAAGTTCGAGACATAGTTTCTGGGTAATTAATCATTTTGTTATATCATGCTAGCAATAATTAATAAAAGGGGTCAAATGCCCAAAACCCCTCATGGAACCCACTCAATGCTTACATTTCCCTTGGAAGAGTAGGTATGCCTGAAGGTGTTAATCAAACTCTGATTGGTTAACAATTAATGAGAAGAATGAGTATCATTAGAGGTGGACTTATTGTAATGAAGGTCTGGGGGCCTTGACTCTGACCACTCAGTCTTGGTCAAAGAGACTTATCTATACCCACATTACCCTAGACAAAAGGGGAAATCCATTTTTACTCCAACATGCTGGGAGTAAAACAAAATGGACCAAAATCAATCAATTCATCTAAACTGGTTTTCTAGGTTGGGTGGAATCTGAACAAGATTTCTCTTTATCAGACCAACCCTGCAATGGCTGATTGAATAGCCTTTCTGATTTCTGAGTGAGGAAGAAGAAAAGAGGAAAAACCTTAATCCTAATTCAATAATTGATTATTAATATAAGAAATAATCATTTTTTCTCAATTACCTAACCTCAATCCCATCTCCAACATCCCTTATCAATAGTCAGAACCTTAACAGCAGCATCAGAGGGACAGCTCAACCCAAAGTCCCTAAACTATACATGTCCTTTTACTCAGAAATACTATTAGGTCTAAGCTGAAAGGAGATCTAAGACTGAGGAAAAGGACCTATATTTGCAATAACATTTATAGCAGTGACTTCTGTAGTAGCAAAGAGCTTGAAACAAAATAGTCTTCCTATTGGTTGTGCAATGGCTTAACAAACTTCATCATATTAATGTAATGGAACATTATGGCACAATAATAAATGACATATGAAAGAGTCAGAAAAAACATGGAACAACATAGGTACTGGTGTAGACTGAAATGAGCAGGACCTAGAGAACAGTTTACCCAAAGCCAAAGCAACATAAAGAAAGGGGGTTGGGGGAGAGGGGCACTTTGAAAGGCCTCAGAGCTTTAGGCATCAAAAGGCTAATAACGAAACTTAACTTCCACAAAGAGATAATGAACTTGAGTTATCGAATGAGCTATACATTTTCAGATGTGGTTGATGGGCTAATGGGCTACTTGTGTTGCTGGTTTGTTATATGGGGAAGTCTTCTATTTGGAGGAGGAAGGAGAATGATGGTTCACTCATTCTTCCAATAAACATTTACTAAGCGTGCCAGGTACAGTGCTAAGTGCTGGGGGTACAAAAAGATAGTCCCTGCCGTGGGGCGGCTAGGTGGCGCAGTGAGTAGAGTGTCGGCCCTGGAGTCAGAAGGACCTGAGTTCAGATCCAACCTCAGACACTTAACGCACACACAAACAAAAACCTAGCCATGTGACCTTGGGCAAGTTACTTAACCCCAATTGCCCTCCAAAAAGCAAAAAAAAAAAAAAGATAGTCCCTGCCTTCAAGGGGTTTACAATCAAGTGGGGAAGACAACATGCAAATAAACATATACAAAGCAAGCTAAATATAATATAAATAGGAAATAATTAAAAGAGAATAAGTACAGGAATTAAGAAGGGTTAGGGAAGGCTTTCCTGTAGTAGGTAGAATTTTATTTGAAACTTAAAGGAAGTCAGGGAGGACAGCAGTCAGGAATGGAGGAGGGAAAGCATTCCAAGAATGGGGGGCAGACAGATGGAGAGAATAACCAAAGTCAAGAGAAATGGAGTATTTTGTTTGTTTAGGAGCAAGAGGCCACTGTCACTGGACTGAAGAGTATGTGGTGGTGAGTAAAGTGTAATAAGACCAGATAGGTGGGAGGGCGCTAGGTTATGAAGGGATTTGAATGCTAAACAGTATTTTGTGTTTGCTTCTGGGGGCAATAGGAAGCTACTGGAGTTTATGAGGGGGGTGGGTGAAAGAAGGGGGAAGTCACAGGATCAGATTTGCATTTTAGGATGGTGGTATATTAGTGGATGCTAATACATAAGAAAAAAAAGCTAAAATTAAACTTTTTTAAAAAATTCATAGGAGAGGGGCGGCTAGGTGGCACAGTGAGTAAGAGTGCTGGCCCCAGAATTGGGAGGACCCGGGATAGTTCTGGCCTCAGATACTTAACACCCACACAAAAATAATTGGCTGTGTAACCTTGAGCAAGTTATTTAACCCCAATTGCTTAAAAAAAAAAATTCATAGCAGAAAACAAAAAGCACCGAAGATGATACAAACATTACAAATACATAAATCCCTTTTATAGCTGTCCCGTTAAACTTCAAATATATATATATATATATATATATATATATATATATATACATATATATATATATATATATATTATATGTCTACATATATATGCATGTTTGCCTATGCATACACTTTCTAAAATACAAACTATTAATAAAAGAAGTTCAGTGTCTTTTGTAGAAGCCTCTTTCTTCTTCTTTTGAATGTGAAATGTTTGTTTTTTCTTCCCCCCCTCTCCCAATGGAGGCCTTTAGAAAAGAGCAAAGAACTGAAAACACCCCCATGTAAAGAGGGCTCCCAGGCTCAACATCTCTTCATTGCCCATCATCTGCAATCTTTTGGACTGAACTCCATCATGCCCTGACTCCAATGGATGTTTACTAAGTTCACACTTAAAAATAATTTTTAAAAAGACAAATATCACTAAGACAGTGTGTTAAAGCAGGGAGGTTGGGGGGGGGGGAAGGAATCACTAAACTGAAAGTTGAGTCAACTGGCTTCTAGACCCAGCTCTGATATTAATTATTAGCGTGATCCTAGACAAATCAGTACAGTTCTCTTAATTTTCTCATCTATAGATTAAGAGGGTTAGATTTCATTATTCTAACATAATTCAATTCAACTAACATTTATTAGTTAAGAGGCAGTGTGGCTTGGTGGATAGAGAGTTCATTTCAATGGCAGAAAGATCTTTGTTCAAATCTCACCTCTCTCTGGACAAGGTTTATTGACTGACTGACTACTTAGTCCCCTAGACAACTTTCTAAGACTATGAAATGCAGTGCAGGCAATTGCAATTTAGTCACAAATATCAGTTGCTAGAGGGAATTTCCTTATTTGGAGCTTCTTAATTCAATGAATAACAGGTTTGCTTTTTAAAAAATGTACAAGCCTTCTACCTCTAAAATCCTGCTATTTCATGAAGAAGTGTTTTTTTTAGAACTAAGAAGACCTGCAGTTTGGGTTAGACCATTGTTAGACTAAATCTGAGATGAGTTAGGTGGCACAATGGATAGAATGTCAGGCCTGGAATCAGGAAGACTCATATCCCTGAGTTCAAATCTGGCCTTAGACATTCACTAGCTATATGACCCTGGGTAAGTCACTTAACCCTATTTGCCTCAGTTTCCTCCTTTGTAAAAAGTGCTAGAGAAGGAAATGGTAAACTACTCCAGTATAGCTGCCAAGAAAATCCCAAATGGGGTCATGAAGAGTCAGACCCAACTGAACAACAGCAATAAAATAAGTCTATCAGATAGGTGTTGCTAACTATCTTCCTTCCTTTTCTTCCCCTTGTAATTACGACAAAATGTCTCCACTGAGTCTAAATCTCTAGATGACAACATGGACTGAGGTTCGAATGCAAATTCCCTCATATATTAAAGCATCATTTTCTAATGAAATCTAATGAGTTCCATTTGATCAATCTGACATTTATATGAAACCTTTAGCCAAAATGTCAGTTGGAAACCATGGAGCCATGACTATAATTCACTTTCTTTAGATAAGCTGGACCTCTTAGGCTGCTCTTTCTCACAATCCCTACTTCAGGCTCAACCTAGGAAATAATGAGATGTAGGAGATAGTGGTAGCAGGAAGTAAAATTCATTTGGTTCGTTTCCCTCTAGGAGAGGATGCAGCGAAATAAGCGATGCATTTGGTATTAGAGGACCTGATTTACCATCTAAGCTCAGCAACTTATTACATGTCTAAGTTACTATGTGGGCAAGATTCTTTGCCTCTCTGGCCTCAATTTACTCATCTATAAAATATAATAATACTAAAATAACTAGTTTAAGGTCTACAATGCGCTTTACAATTTATCTCATTTGATTGTAAGATAGGCATTATTGTTATCCCTGTTTTATAAATAAAGAAACTGAGGTTTCTCAGAGTCACACAGCTAAAATATGTCTGAGGCAAGATATGACTTCATTTGCACTCAATCCACCATGCCATCTACCTACCAAAACGACAGCAATGGACTAGATGACTTCTAACTGTAAATTCTATGACCCTCTGAAGATACAGTCAAATGCTTGAAAAAAAAGAAAAAAATTGAATCAAGTTGCTGGGGTGTGTTTTTTGGCTGGGGGAGTTGAATTTTTTCAGCTTAATGCAAATAGATATCTAGGGGTTAAAACAAAATCACATTCTGCCTATATTATAGGAAAAGGGTGTTTACTTAGATAGCAATCATGTAAGAGGTCACAAAATTAGAAACAAAATGGACCATGGGGGTTATTCTAACCTATTCCCTCATTTTACAAATGAGAAAATTCTCCCCATAGATATAAAATGACTTGCCCAAGATCACTTCAAGTAGTATTAGTCAGGAGTTAAACCCAGGTCTCCTAATTAAAATAATTTTCAGCATACCATGCTGTCAGTCAGTCAATAAATACTTATTAAGGCTTATTATGTGCCCAGACACTGCTAAATGCTAGGGATACAAATGTATATGTATTTAAGATAATCCCTTTCTTCAAAGAGCTCACAATCTGACTTTACTGGCTTGTTTTAAATCTCCTAAAATCCCACCTTCTACAGGAAGCCTTTCCCAACTCTTCTGAATTCTTGTGGTGTTCCTCTGCTAATTATTTACTGTTTATCCTATACATAGCTTGCTTTTTGTATTTGTTTGCATGTTGTTTCCCCTATCAGACTGTAAGCTTCTTGAGGGTAGGGACTACCTTTTGTCTCTTTTTGTATCCCTAGAGCTTAGCACAGTGCCTGGCACATAGTAGGTGCTTAATAAATGTTTGTTGATTGTTTGATTACAATCTAAAGAAAAGGGAGGGAGTTTGGCCAACAAAGGTACCCAATGCAGGGTTATGGTGGAAAAGGCTGAGAAGTCCCAAGGTAATGAAACTAGGTGAGAAATAAGCTGAACTCCATGGAAGTTGATGGCTCCACCCTCCAATCAGAGGAGCAAAGGGTCATGATGAAATGGAGTATCAAAGCTGATGGGGTCCTGCAGGATGGTGAGCTTTTCCCAACAGAAAACTTCCTGGAACATGGTGGAGAAGTCAGATGTCCTAACATAGTACAGTCAGGTAAGAAATGAGGAGCACTAAGTTAAATTGTACTGTATTTATGGCATATGTTTCCACAGTATTTCTATACTACTAATTGCTATCCAAATTTAAAGGGAATATATCAGTTCTTTAAATAGCGTTATATAGCCAGTCTTCCAACAGAAGAGGATCCAGTAACAAGCAGGAATGTTACTGTTCAAGTTGAGCAATTGGCCAGTAATTTGGATATTTAACCAAAAGATTTGCTGCCAAATTAACAGGTCATACACACTGAACTGGCCATAGTTCCATGAATTTTCATGACTAGATTCACAATGGCTCATTTGCATGTGTGAAATTCCGCTGGGAAGCTGGCTTTTGAACTGGCTACTTGAGCCAAAGTACAAGTTGTGTAGTGAGCCTTAGAAATGCCATCACATTAGGGAAATCCAAACTCAAATTCAACAAGTACTTATGAAATGCCTACTATATCCACACACACAGCACTAAGCTAGGCACAGGGATGCAAGGATGGAAAAACAGCACAGTCCCTGCCCTCAAGGAGTTTTTGATCTAAAGGGTCTGGAAAGAAGAGATAAAATAGGGATACAAATAAGATAGAGTGTAATAAAGGTAGAGAAGAGATCCAAAAAGCTCTGAGAAAGTGTGAAGAGAAAGAGATCAGTTTCAGCTGAGAGGTTTAGGGAAGTATATATGAATCAACAAATGAGAATTAATGTCTACTGCATTCCAATGGTGGGCACTAGGAAGACAAAGGCAAAAAAATGAAACAGTCCCTTCTCTCAGGGAGCTTAAGTTCTGTAGGGGGAACAATATATTTAAATATTTACATAAGCAAATACAAAAAAAATATAAAGTAGATTTATTATCGACATATTAGAAGTTGGAGAAGGGCAACAGGAGAGATCTAATGTAGGAAGTGCTATATGCATGGGGTAGGGAATGGAATTTGTTTTGTAAAACTTGGACTGAGGTAAAAGGGCACACCCAAGGACCTAGAAGGCCACAAGTTCCCCACCCCTGACTAGGCTTTGAAGGAAATTAAGAGGCTTAGGTGTGTAGGGTATGCCTTTCTGGCATGGGAGATAATCTGTGGAAAGGCTGTATTGTATGAGGAACAACAAGAAGGCCAGAGTGGTTGAACCCTAGAGTGTGTAAAGAGGACCAATGTATAATAAGCCTGGGAAGGTCCCAAGCATATGAATGATGAGTGGCATCATCGTATAGGGTATGCTTAAGAACTCTACAGTTATCCCTTCCACATCACTGAGGTTAGGGCAAAGACACCTCTGGTGCTCTGGAAAATCCACATAAAATTTTTTTGGCCTTTCCTTCATACCAGAGAGGAAGTCTGAATTTTTCTTTTTTCTTTTATGGGTTATTTGCAATACCTTTATTGTAAAATTTGGGTTAAATATTTGGTCATAGGCTCTGTGTTCTCTGCTGGGCTTTAAGAATCATTTGTGGCTTCCTCAAAACTCCCCCCAAATTCCCATTTAATTTCTCATGCTGATCCACAATATATCAAAACCACAATTGGGAAAGTCAGAATGTGCTAACCAGACAGGTGATGCTGAAATTTAAAACTCTCTTGACAACTACCCTGTGACTGGGTCAATCACTTCATCTCTGAGCCTACATAACAGGCTTGTTGTGAGTCACATATGCATCCAAAGTCCTTTGATATATAAAGGTCAGCTATTATTTTACTTTGTTTTAAAATATACTCTATAACAGTAAGTAGTAGAATAGCCAAAAACTGGAAAGAGTTTTGGAGGGTACAGGGAAGAGCTGGCCACCAGAAAGGCAACGTTGGAAGCAACTGTAGGCAAGATGAAGAACTACAAGACGTGTGAACAACCTGTTAATTTGGCAGAATAAACATCTTATGGGACCCTAAAGAGATGGGCATTTGGCCAGGAGTAGATTTGAGATTGCTCCAAACAGGGCTCTGCACACAGTTGGTGCTCAGTAAATGTTGTAGCACCTGCCATTATCCTCAATGACAAAAAACATTTACTAAGTGCCTACTGTGTATAGGGCATCTGGGGACAGAAACAGATAACAGTCAGATAAACATCACACTCTAAATGCCAAATGAGTGTTAGAAACCATAAGAACTACAGGAGTTCACTGGGAAGGGGAAAACAATTGCTGAAGGGCTGGAATAGTTGGAAAATGAAGCCTTTAATGGAAGATAAAGAGTGGAGGTGGCAAACCTCTTTGCACCTGCTTTGGGGTAAATTTCCTCGTATTAGCTTAGGTTGTTTTAACAACTCTAAGTGTGATGTCAATAACAATAATATTATATTATCCCTTCTCCAATAGTACCCCAAAAAGATTTTTTCCGGGAATGAGGAAAAGTATACATACCTTTTTTTCTAAGCTAGCTAGTCTGAGAACTAAGACTGCAGAGGCAAAAGGGGCCAAGCCATAGAGAGCCTTGGATGCCAGGCTAGAATGGAAGGACACAAAGCAGCAATCTGGAAGCTGATGAATGCCCCACGAGTAGGGCAGGAGAGGCTACTGGCACACAATCAGCCCCAGTTCCACGTGGTTTGACAATTTATAACTCTTAGTCTTTTTAAGTACTAGCTGTAAGAACTATCACCTTCTGTAAGCCAAAGCTTGGGGGTCAGGAGGTCAACCCCAACTGCCACATCCTAGGCACCAGTCTGCTTAAATTGGGGGCTGGGGTAGGGTGGAAAGCACACCAGTGATTTCATTGGCCTGGGAAATGACCACTTTGAAAGCTCAATTCACCACACATATCTAATAATAGCTAACATTTGTATAGCTCTTTCTATGGACTGACTACTCTGCTAAAC
>WOXC01007935.1:160000-227500 GCA_011680675.1 Gymnobelideus leadbeateri | reverse complement strand
TTCGAGACTGGTGTCCACCATTATGTGAGTACAGAGTTTCCCAATGGAGAGAAGGGAATGGAGGCAGGCAGAAAGGAAGGATAAAAAGGAAAGAAGGAAGGGAAAAAAAGAAAAGATGGAAGGAAGGAAAGAAGGAAGGAAAGGAAATGGAAGGAAGGAAGGATGGAAGGAAGGAAGGAAGGAATACAAGACTCATTATTGTGAGGCAGTGTGGCTACAGTACTTCATTTGTTCAAGTGTTTTTTCTCATCTGTGTGCATTTAGTGTGCTCTGCTAGCATACCAACCTGTTTGGGAAAGCAGCCAAAGGGAACTCAGCGAAGTGTACACATGCCTGTTAAAACATGTCTGTCTGGGGCCATAGTGTCGTGATGCCCAAGAATCTGAACACAGACAAGCCCAGGTGGGGATGGGGTGGATGACCCTTCATTTTCATCAGAAGCTGCATTCCTATGAAGTCCCTTCTTCCTTGATCAGGACAGACCCCACAGGGGTGAGGGATGTGAAATCTCAAATCAAGGTTTTGGTGAATTGCTTATATCCTTTGAAATAACAAAAACTTCAAGTATGAAGATTCTTTTATCTCTCACAACACAGGACAATGTGTCAGGAAGGAAAAAAAAAACCTTGCACACTTACAAGATTAATGAGAATTAAAATTCACCAGAAGATTTGAGAATTGTGGGACAAATAATAAAATGAAAACAAATTGACAAGGGTTCTATACTAACATGGAAAAGTATTTTCTTCAGACACCTTTAGTATAGGGCACAAAATGAAAATAGTACATTAAAAGCATTTGACTTCATAATGGAAGTCAAATGAAAACTATCAGTGTAAAAATGTTACTGACTATATGATTAATCTCTTATCACTAATGCTACCTAAGGGCCTGATACAGCTGCATAGAACTTCTCCAGCTGTTAGCTCAATGGGCCACTTATGCACTACAGCTGCAGAGACTATGCTCAGTTCTTGAGGGGAAATCGCCCACCTTCTGCAGCTGTAAAATGCCTAATTGGATGTTCCAGGCTCCTCACTTGGCAGCTAGGCTCCACCCAACTTTGTTTTTATAAATGACAGCCATGTCTTTGACAGTGTATTTAGAAGAATCCTGTTGAGAATGCTCAAGTAGATCCCTGGAGAATGATGAGGGCATGCTAAAGTTTATAGGATAATGGTGCAAGGATTTTTTTCAGGTTGGAATTGATACCACATGCCCTTACCCTAAACCCCTTACCCTTATCCCCCCACCCAAAAAGTATTTTAGAGGGCTCACTGTTGAGTTTGGTTTTAAGCTTGTTTTTGCTTGACATTCTGTTCCTAAGAGGAAGTAGTTTTTTATACATAAGCTTCAATTATCTTTGTGAAGAAGTTTTTAATATTAGTACATAGTTTTCCAAAGAGAATGGTACAATAGGGGGGCAGAAAAGCATAATGGATAGAGAGATGGCTTTGGAGTTAGAAAGATAGGGATCCAAGTCTCCTTCCTGACACAACTGTGTGGTTATGGGCAAGTAGAAACTTCTCAGTTCCCTCCCTAGGCAAATGTCTAAGATATAAGCTACAGACAAGCTAACAGGAAGCATCAAGAAAGGAGTTTTTATACTGAGAGTTCCCCACACCTATGAAATAGTCATTTTAACTGGCATTTAGATAGTACTTTACACAAAACCATATATAAAAGCTTACCACTATTTATACTTAGAAAACCAGAGACAAAAAAAAAAACAAAACCATGGACTTTTCTCAAATTCACTGATAAGTTGGTTTTAGAGAAGAAGCCTGATCTATGAGCTCAAAGGCCTAGGTTCAAGTTTCACCCAAATTATGGGACATGAGGTAAAATCAATTAAACGTTTCAGTCTTGGTCTTCAGTCTCTTATTTGCAAAATGAGGATAGCATAATAATATTCATATTGACTACCTCACAAGCTTGTTTTGAAGTTCAAACGAGTTTTATGTATAAAAACACGTGTAACTAGAAAGTACTTTAGAAATAAGAAAAAACTGACTGGTTTTATTAATCCCTACAACTGATATTTCATTTTCTTCTAATTCCAAATGGTTGTGTTGTTTTTTTTTTTTCCAGATCTGATACGGAGGGGCAAACCTGGAATTTTCTTGATAGTGGGAAATCCCCATAAGGCAACACCCTCTACCATTGTAGACCAACCCCACTCTGCCCTGCAACATATAACCATAGGCATGACTGTAGTCACTGAGAGGTTAAGTGATCTCCAGAAGGGATCATATAATCAGTCTATGTTAGAAGTAGGACAAACTCATTTAACTTTACTATCAATAATGATAGTAATATATTACAATAATAAAGGCATGCCATATTTACAAAGTGCTTTTAAAAGTGCCTGGGTCTGAATTTCAATATTTTTAAAGGCTAGCCTTTTTTTGTTTTGTTTTGTTTTCCAAAACACAGGGTTCAGAATCACATTTGATACATGAGGACTCGTTGCTTGCTAGAGTGATGTTCATATTTATAGCTATCATAGGATGAAAATAGCTATTATAGAACCAGAGATCCCTTTTAGAACCTGGAAAAGCAGTCTTCTTGATAAAGGAAACAATGGGGGTCGTGAAGGTCTGGGAGAATGGATTCTTACTAGTTCCCTAGGGCCTTCTAAAGATATTCACTGATTCTGGTAACTAAGCAGAGATGAAAAGCCAGCATTGCCAGTGGGGAAGCATGGTGGCAGCTAAAAATCCAGTTTTATGAAAAACAAGAGAATGACTTCTGGAAACATCAGAATAGAGGATTTTGCAAGAAGAATTTTGTCATGTGAATCCTGTATCCACTGCTAACCTTTCTTTTTGTTTTTGTTTTTTAACTATAAACCTGAAAACCAAAACCCCTCTTCATTTTCACTAAATTCAGCCACATGGATGAAATAAAGAACAGAAGCAAGGAAGTAGAGAGACCTCCTAAATAAAGATGACATGGAATAGTATTTTTTAAAATGTGGGATTTGGATCATATGGCCTGCATTTGAAGCCCAACTCTGCTGCTTAGTACTTTGTGACCTCAGTCAAATCACCTCTGAGGGTCTCAGTTTCCTTATTTTTAACATGAGAGATAACTGTACTAGATAAAGTCTCTTCTAAATCATGAGTCTAATATAAAGTAAATAAGCCAAAGTATGAAACTGTTTTAATGTCCCCTGCGCCTTTGCAGAATCATAGAATTCCAGAGCTGCAAGGGGTCCCAAAGGTTACCTGATAAAGTCATTACTAGGCCCCCAAATTCCATCTTAAAATGAACCTTCACTCAGAACACCAGTCTTCACCATCTGCCATGCACCAAGGTTTGTCATTTACTCCTTTGCTGTGTCCTATGGACCACTCCTTTTCATTTGCCATGCAACTTAATCCTCCTATATGTGTTATCTCCCCCTATTAGATTGTGTTCCACGAAAGTAGTGACTGTTTCCCTTTTTTATTTTATCCCCAATAATTAGCACAGTTCTTGGAACAAAGTAAGTGCTTAATAAATGACTTTTCGCCTCTGTATGTATCTACTATAAATCACACCCTTCTCCCCGAGTCAGACCAGTGCTCTTCATAGATCCCTGGGTCTTCACTGAATGAATCACAGTGCTACTGATATGGTAGATCCTTACTGTGCAACACCTTAACATGACTGGAAAGCAAGTCAATTAGAACACAGTACTTCAGAGACCAAGGCCATCAGTTCTAGCCCCATAGATCCTGGTTAACTCTGTTCTGCTTGTAGGCCACAGGCTGAACCCATTATCCTGGCTAGTGGTCTGGCAGATTGATGCCATCATTGTTCAGGACAGAGACAGAAAGCGCAGATGTGGGTGGATCAGAACAAACCTATCATCACCACTGAGAAAACAGCTCAAACACGTCTAGTGTGTTAGTAATGTCATCTCCTTCTGCATAGGACATCACACTAATTTTCATACTAGCCACTATTTCCATCCCAAGTAACATTTCTTATGTTTCTTTACACCTACAGATCAAATAAGATAATATTCATAAAGTCCTTAGCAATGCACCTGGTACATAGTACACACTTGAAAAGTACTTATTCCCTTCCCCTCTTCATTGTATAATTCATGAGGAAGGGGCAATGGAAAGAGCTACATTTCAAGTCTGAGCATCTGAGTTCAAATCTCAGTTCTGTTTACTACCTGTGTGCCCTCTGGAAAACTTTCTTTGAAACTGTTTCCTCCTGTCTAAGATCCCAATGGACATTGGCTAGATGACCTCTCGACCCCTCTAGCTCTAAAAATATAAACTTGAATATTTGAGATTATGTCCTTTAGCACAATAGCACTGCTACCAATGAATGCCACATCATGCCCTACTACTGATATATTGATTCCTTTCCCTCCTACTTATGACTTTCCCTCCCTCAAAGAATAGGTTAGTGCTTTAGTAACCTTCTGTTTCTCCATATCCTTAACAATATTTTATTAGAAGCTTGATATTCATTTTACTAATTGCTAATTAGCTTAGACCTATCCCTCAAGGAGCCAGGATAGTAGAAGTTGGGTTTTTGTGTTTGTTTTTTGTTTGTTTATTTGTTTTTTAAACAACTTTGGCTTCATCTTCCTGTAGGAAGTATGAAGTACATGCCGTCTTTCAATGGGGAGCTGAAGGTTATACATACAAAATGTATATTACTCAGATATCAGTGATGGCTCTGGAGTACTAGGGGAATAATTAAGAACCTACAGAAAATTTCTGAACCCTTCACTGGCATACAAAAGTGCTAACAATAGCTGAATTAAAGGTTACATACAACCTAACCACAAACCTTCAACAAATTACTGCAGGAATAAAAAACCACCAGCTAGGATATAAAACCTAAATAAACAAAGGAGATATTCATCTAGTTTACCATCTACCAAGTGGGTCAACAAACTTTATTTAAATGTTATTTTATCAGAAAGAAAGAAAAAAATGAGAAAATTTCCAGAAATGCCATAAAGTCAAGAAATGCTACCACCAGCAAAGTTTAATTCAGCAGCAATAGAAATAATGATCATTGGATAGAAAATACAACAACAAACATCTGGCATAATCCCAGCATGGAAGAAACACTTCTACTTCGATAATGGCCATGTCATAACAACCAGATCAATAGAGCCCTTGGAATGTTACTTAGGATAGGAACAGGATTGAATCAAATTAAGAATCTGACTAAATTAGAGCTTCAGATGGTGAAAGAAGAACCTAAAAAGCGCAATTCTGGGATACATGGACCATTTAAAATGTAGAGTGGTACTTTATTAATATTTTTTAAAGCACTGATGGCATTTGGGTTGATGGCATGTATAATAATGTAAAAACCTCAACTTATTTTTGGAGCCCTGATTCTGTCCCTGCTCAGCAGAAAGTACACACCCATGACCTGGATGCTTTATAATAGAACTCCAGAGGACTTTATAGGGTACAAACCAGAGGTATGGTGGTAAATGTTTAATAACTAGCTTGGGAGGGGGGGAAGTGATAATATACTCAGGACACACTTTAATCTGTATTATTAACATTTCTTAATCACTTTCTTAAGTTGAGATAAACAATAAAACAAGTCCTGATTGCTGATTTCTGAGACATAAGTGTTCATACTGAAAATTTAACAAATGACTCTGATGTGCTGGCTCCTGTACATCACTGGAAAAACCACAACCTTTTTTTCAACAAAAGAAATTGCCCTCCTTTTAAGTAAACCCTTTCTTAATGCTTAAAATATATTTAAAAGGAATAGCAAGTTGTATAAAATAAATCTGCAGTTTCATGTGCAATAATCTTTTTTTAAATTATACCATGCTATGGAAATGCTTTAGTTCATAAATAAAAAATTAAATAAATGAAAATTTATATATATATGTATATGTGTGTGTGTATATGTATATATACATATTTATGTGTGTATATATATATATATTACACACACACACACATATTTGACTAGCACAGCACTGATCTGATGGTTCATAGATTTTTTTTCCCCTCCAAAATAAAGATGATTCAAGCTAATTCATACTGCATTCCCCTATGTAGAAAAAGGTGGGTGATTACATCCTCATTTTTCTCACCTTAACAATAAGTACAGAGGGTAGATTATGGACTTATAAAAAAAAGTAGAGAAATATTCTTTGGGTATCTAAGGACAATTTTTTTTTCAATTCCTTAATCATGGGATGAGGGAGTAGACTGCCTGAACAAGAGAGTGTCCTTTTTCCCTATTTTTTAAAACATTTTTTTACATTATTGGTATAGGGAACACTGAGTAGGAAACTCACCTGACCAATGCAGATGAGCATCTCCTTCAAAGATTCTGGGCTTAGAGTTACAAAAGATGCCAAGTGATTGCATGGCTTGTCCAAAGTCACAAATCCAGATAGGACTTAAACTGATAGGACCAAAAACTAAGTCTGATTCCTAGGCCAGCTTTCTAGTCTACAGAGGTACCTCTCTGCCTACTGTCACTATAAAGGGAAAATCAACATCACCCAAAGGGCCAACAGAAAGGCATATGGTGGGTTTGCATAGCCTGCAATACATTAGAAATAAAGGAATCACTCAAGACAAGTGGTATAAGGCAGAGATGTCAAATGCAACACTAAGAAACCCGATTAAAATATAATTGGGGGATATTTTAACAAAATAAATAAAAATGCAATAAGATATAGCTAACTGTATATTTTAAAACTAATTCAATATGCAGCCTACAGGCATCCTTATACATGGATTAGTAACCCCCTTTTTATTTTAGTTCAACATCACTGATATAAAAGATATCATCAAAGAAATGAATCATTAGAAAAAAAGAGTTGGACACATAGCAAGAACAGAGGATAACCAATAGAAAGTTGGTATGTTCCATTGGTTCCACATAGTGTCAAGAGAATGTAAAGTAGACCTCCAACACATTGGGTGGACCTTTTGTGGAAAACACAGGAGCTCAGTGGCAAGTCACAAAGAACAAGCAGGCATGGATGAATTACTATCTATATCATTGTCACTCCACCATTGGAACACACTACCTGCAAGGCCCTGCACTGAGCACTACAGAGAGTACAAAGAAAAATAAAACAAGGCCTTTCTCTTGAAGAAGTCATAACTGATTGTATGTACACTTTAACATTTTTTGGAATTACTTAAGGGTTGCTTTGGTCCTCTTCGAAAACAAAGAACTAGCAACAACAATAAACAGCTCTTCAGGAAGCAACTGAAAAGCAAGAACACTCATGGATCCCAATGAAACAAAAGAAATCAGTATGAAAATCTTCAAACACAGGTAACTTTAATGACCAAGACTGGAAATCTGTCAGACCATTTTTCAGCCAAATACTTCAGCCATTCTGCATTTATGGCCTTCTATCCAACTAGTCATTGAAAAATAACTTTCTGTACTATTAGCAATCTATCAAGCAAATTCCATGAACTCACATGCCAGGCTGAGGCCATGATGTACTCCAGCTCAGAATCATATTGAATCAGGTTCAATTCAGTACATAAAATGAAATGAAAAGCCCAAACTAATTAGATTGTTATGAGCAGTTCATCTGCCTTATGTTGTTTTATCACGTGCAGTAGGTGCTGTATCCCCACAGTGAATGACTTCAAGCAAGTCATCAGCATGTACTGTGTTCAAGAATGCTAATCAGATGAAAAAGGATCCTTTTATGACGTACACAAAGAAAACAAGATTGAGTGGAGCTTTCTGATCATAGCAGTGTCAATGGAATGGCTTTGTCTCTATTAAACTTCACTTAGGTTTCTGGAAAGCATGGAGTGTCCTAATGAGACTGGCAGAAATAAAGAAGTTCATTAGTGCAAAACAGCTAAAGTTGAAATGTCAAGTGACAAGTTGGGAACTGAAATTCTGAAGTATCTTCGTTGCTGAGCCACATGTAAACAAGCGGCACCATTTTGGCTGTCTCTGCACTTCTAATGCCCCAGCCACTGCAGGGCTGTACAATAAATTTAAACATATGAGGCTCTAGAGGACTTTGGTTGCATCACTGAATATCTTGTAGAAGGAAAGCCTCTTACTCTTTTCAAATGGGCAAAAAGTGACTTTCAATTTGCCATTTGCTTGAAGTGGGATTGCAGGAGCAAATAAAGAGAAACACAAACTAACACAGATAGGAGCAGCTCTTTGTGTTTTCTTAGACTCTTCTTTCCAAGAGGCCTCATTCTCCTTGAAAATATCCTCAGGAGGCAACTGTCAAGAGCAGAGCAGGGATGAGAGAAAATAATTTTGTCAGACGAAAAGCTTCACATGAAGGCAATTGTCTTCCGTGAAGTTACTTCTGTCCCTGCTGCAAGATCCAAAAATGGTTGCTTGCTCAGTCATAGACTTCGAGCTGTAAGCGACCTTGGAGGTCACCTACTTCTATTCCAACCCTTTTAATTTAGAGATAATGAAAACCAAAGCCCACTAACTGTACTTGTCTGAAATCACAGAGAGAATAAGTGGCAAAGCCAAGATTCCAACCCAACTCTTCTAATTCCACCTATATCTTGCACTTTTACACCTGCATAATTCTGCTGCTGGGTACATCTCTAGCCTTTATCACATTATTTTCTCAGGTAAATTTTATAATTGGTTCAGCAACAAATTAATTTTCCACTGAAATTATAGGTTTTGAAGTTCTTCTTCACATTCACCCTCATATTTCTGAATTACCCTTTAAAACACACTTGTGAAATTTCACATATTCTGGTCTAATAGAAGAACTTTGGGACCATTTCCAAGTTCAAAAACATATGTAGGCCCTCAATTATAAAGCTGCATTGTTCTTATCATGGTAAACTTCAGGAACACATAAAGTTACATACTCCTTTATATTTTCCCTATTTTTATAGTCTATTATTCCCTATTAGAAAACCTTAAACCAGCCAGTTCCATCCTATTTGTGATTTAAAGAGAACTGGGTAAATATTTAGCCTATCCCTAATTACCCTTTCTAATACTGAATATGTAGATTTCCATGTACTTGGAATTTTCTCTAAGTGACTTGGCAAGTATAAATTATCCTTGCCCTCAAAGCTCCCTGCTTTCACAGGCAGTGAATCAACAGTTGGTGTTAAAAGGCTACTGCATTATTATTAACAATCAATATGGGTTTGAAACATGAATACACTAAAGCTCCATGATGGCAATTACATTACATTAAATAATATTAATGTGAGAGGCCTGTCCATTGCTAGCTGGTGCCAGAGTTATCCTACATAGCCCCAAATGCCTGTTTTAAAAATCCTTGAACCAAAATTCTTTCAATGCATCACAAGAGCCCAACAGAGGGCCACAGTGGCAACATGCCCATGGCTTTAAAGTGGTAAAGATGAAGCTACCTCATTTTTAATATCGAGGGTTGGCCAACACAAGCTGTGGCTCTCAGCAAACAATGCTTTATCTGAATCCAACTTGGTAATGAGCTTGGTAACTGCCTGGCCTAGTGTTTCCCAGCTGGCTTCCTGTACTTAGGTCACTTCTCTAACTCTCCAGGCCTAGGGCATTGCGGATGCTAAAGAATATGACTGCTCTCACACAAATCTGTTCACAAATCTGATTTGAGGTGACAAAGGCTCTTACCCAGAGAGTCTTTTCCTGTGACTAGAAAGTTCTAACCCTGAAGACCATATTTCAGTCAACCACCAAGTATTGTCGGAGCAATTGACTGAATTCCATTCAACAAACTTATTACATCCCTACTGTGCACAATGCCCTCCCATGCAAGGACGAACACCAAACAGTCCCTGCTTTTGAGGGGCTTAGGTTCTACTGGGAAGACATGACATCTACACCAATTAGCACAATACAATATAATTTTAGCAACCAGATGATTAGGAAAGAGCTCAGTAGGCTTGAGCCCTGAAAGTTTAAAATAAAGGCTACATGTAAGAAGAGCAATCCTGGCCAGAGTATGTGGCATGTGCGAATGCACAGAGCCAGGAGGAATGTGCAGTTCAGGGCACTGGCAATAGTCTAGTTTGACTGGAATAAAAAGTATATGAAAGGAAGTAATAAGAAATGAGAATGGAAAAATAAGCAGGAACCAGACTGTGAGGGATCAGATTAGGCAGTTAGTGGAATTATTATTATTATCCCCATTTCACAACTAACAACAAGTTAACATTGATCCAGTGGCTACTCCATGCCAGGTTCTATGCTACTGTTACTCAGTTGTTTCCGTCCGTGTCCAATTCTTTGCATTCTCATTTAGGAGAAGAAAATGGCAAAGTTGCTGGAGTGGTTTGCCATTTCCTTCTCCAGCTCATTGTACAGAAGAGGAAACTGAGGCAAACAAGGTTAGATTTCTTGTCCAGGGTCACTCAGTTAGTATGGGACTGGATTTGAACTCAGGTCTTACCAATTCCTGGCCTGGTACACCATCTACTGTTTTACAATTCTTATTTCATTTGATCCTCACAACAACCTTGAGAGATAGGTGCTATTAATATCCCCATTTTACAGATGAGGAAACTGAGGCAAATAGAGGGTAGGGTCACTCAACTATTAAGTATCTGAGACCTGATTTGAACTTAGGTCTTCCTGACTCCAGGCCCATCGTTCTAAACAGGGTCATCTAGTTGCATAATAGTTTACCTGATAGATAAGGAAACTCATACTCAAAAAGGTTGTGACTTTCCTAGCTTCTCCCAGCTCAGTGATGAGCAAGCTTAGGTCCCAAGGCCACATGTGGCCTGAGGCTGCAGCTTCCCCACCCATATCCCAGCTGGTTAGCTGCAGAACCAGGACTGAAGTGAATCCTAAATATTGATGTATATTAAATGTAAAAATAAATAACTATAAGCTTAGCATATTGAATTTTCCATGGGCATTTTAACCTTTTAGCAGAGGGCAAAGCCATAACCCAGTGGAATAAAATTAATGAGGAATTTTGGAATTAGCTAGCTAGATGAGAAGTTATTTAGTAGAATGAGAAGAACCTCTCTGGCCTCTCTGAAATAACATTACGTGGGTGGCCACCTACTCTGTCTACTTACAAGGTAATGATGTTGATGATGATGATGATGATGATGATGGGAACACCCAATCCTTCCCAGATGTACTTGTCGCCATCATCACGACCCAAACAAACCAAGAAGGAAGCTTAGCTGACATTTTTATTATTGTTTCTTGACTGAATGCCAGCGGCATCCTGCTTCTAAAGAAGCAACTAACAAATTGGTAAAGAGCATTTGAATAACAAACCTCCAACTTAGGGGCTGTAGGAAATGATGTTTATGATTCAATAAATGGGGTTCTTCGCCTGTCACCAAAGCTGTGCCCCAGCATGGCACTGGTGGCCCAATCTTACTAGAGGTGCTATTTTGGGATGTCATAAATCTGAGCCTCTGGCTATTTGTAGGCATTAAACTTCCCAAGGAATTTTTCATAACACTAAGGATTTTAATCCCCAGCTTCTGGCCAAACTCCAACCGGAATAATGAGGTACTGCTTACTGTACCTAAACTCTCGTGTGGTTTCATATGGGTAACATACTTGTTTGGTTTTTTCATCATCTCCGCCACTAAATGACTATATAGTGTTGCTCCATGCTGTGGGGGTAAGGATGGGAGTGAGTAGAGAAGGATTTCTCTACCACCCCAGAAGTGGTGGCCCCTACAAAATGCTGAGTGTAGGACCTACATTTCTTAAGATTTTTTTTTTCAAAAAAGTTTTTACTCTGAAAGGTAGTGCATCACTGCCAAATGTTGTGTCTTCTTATAGTTCAGGGAACAGAACCCAGGAGTTCTACCACCAAAGTCTCTGCCCTAATGCCAGGAAAACAAGGCCTGCTTGCCTGAATTTCATTATTCCTCACATGGTTGTTTGGGAATTCAGTTTCAACTCAGAAACACACAAAATGTTACAGGCAACTTGAATTCATTAGACTCCTTTGATTATATGAGAAACTAAGAAGAATGAAAGTCTGGTCTTCAAATACACATGCCCACAACAGTTAAGTTTCTAGTTTCTAGTTATAAGAGGAAAAGTATCCCACTTTTTCAAAGGTCTAGTCACCTAACATGCAAAAGATAAACAAAATGATCTCATTGAGGAGTTCCTCAAACCTAAAAGGCCTTTTAAACAGGCCAAGAGTAACAGCTGCTCTGTCAGAGAGGGGGTCTGGCAGGCATCTAGCCACAAGGTCACTGCTCTTGGGGTGCACCCAAGAGATGTGATAGAGAGCCAGAAATGTTGGCACCACATTAGGGCAGGAATAGGGGCCGGGGGTGGGGAGGAGAGTAAGCTATGGTCCTTTGCCAGTCCAAGCTTCACAGAGGAAAGGGGCTTAACTGGCCCCCTCAAAGCCATTACAACAGGATGCTCAGAGGGGCTGTGTTGGTATGTTTGCATTATTGGCTCCAGGAGGCACAGGATCACATAAGCACCCACCACAGACAGGTAATTGAATCTGCTTGGTGGAGTGTCTTTCCAAGGCACCAACAGTATAGTAGCTAAGGCTGTGATTGTGATTCATAGCCAAGGTACCTTCAGGAGGTCAATGAATCCAGAACGCTGCCTCCATGAAGTCCTGGATCCAGACCATCCTCAGTCACTGGGGAGCCAGCCTATTCATCCAGCTCTTCTAGGATGAAGCTTCATCAGCCTCTCTTGATAGCCACTTTCAACTCTCCTTGTCAAGGAGAGTGTCCCTATAGATCTAACCTGCATCCCTCCAGCTGCAGTTGGAGTCCAGGAGCCAATTGTTTTGTTCTCAGTGGAGATAGGCAACAGCTGTTCCCTATCTTCCATATAATCATGTTAATTTACAAATTGATTTTCCTCCCACTGAACTGCTTCATGGCTAGCAAAATATCAGTCCTTCATGTGGCTATAAATAACACTCCTGGTGGTTAGTAAATTTACTTGGTATAAGGAACTTTATTCAACCCTTTTACTAGCTCCAAATATTCAAAGTGCTTCTTTCTGATCAATAGGACAGAATACTAAATACTGTACCTCACCAAACTCAGATATAATGGACAGCTGGGAAAATCATAACTGAACCTAAGTAGAGATTTTTTTAAAGATACTGATTACCATTAACCCTTTATTTTATGAAAGCACATATCCAAGTGTCATTGCCTTTTATTACACCCCCTCCTCCAAAAAAAAAAAAAAGTTCCAGATCGGACAGACTATAAGGTTTTGATTTAAATCCTAGAAAACATGCACTGAAATTCTTTTTCTCCCTTTCCTCAAAACTTAAAACCTTGACCTTAAATCATTGAGTACCCAAAAGAGTTGCTAGAATTGGGATTAGAACTAAAGAGAGTATGATTTGCATATTCATTTTCATATATTTGAATAAGTTATGCATCAGTCCAAGAGAAAGACTCACAGAGATAATGAATGAATGGACAGAATGAGGATAAGGAAACAATGGAGATAGTATCAGTTGGGATAGAGAAACAAGGAGATGATATAGGAGGGAAGATGGGAGCAGCAGAATAGAGTGGGCAAAAGGAAAAATGTAGTAAGCTTCACTGGGCACCACAGGTAGGAATTACTGCAAGGGTAAAGGTCCCAAAAAAATCACACTACACAGGTGGCAACCTACTGCATTTTTGCCTATTTCTGTCCTTTCATTGGCCTGCTCAACCAAGTCCTTTGGAAGAAGAATCCAATTTCCTTCTCTGTTTATGAACCTACTCATGTAGAGTAACGCTAGAAATGTATACAGAGTATAGCTTTCACTTCACTATAAGCCTCTTTTCTTTGCAGCTTGAAGGAGTGATTTGCAAAATAGACTTAAACAGTTTTTGAGAGAAAATTCTGGAACTGCATACCATATTCTGAAGCACATTGTTTGCTATTAATTATGTTAATCGGTGCACTTGGAGATCATAGCGATTATAGAATGTTCCATCTGGAAGGGACCTTAGAGATCACTGCTCCCAACCCTCTCATTTTGCAGATTTGAAAATAATAAAGCTCTATCTCTTTTGAAAATATTCTATAATTAAAACATTTCACTGTCAGATTGGCCTTTCCCCCAAATAAATCTGAATCAGTACTGTTTTACTATATGTTTTAACATGATTTGTAATGTCTGGATACTCTGTAGTCTATATCTTTATGCAAGTCTATAAATAAGGGAGACACCAATGTCAGCCCTTAGAGTCAATAATAATAATAACAATAGCATTTGCATAACACTAAGGTTTATAAAGCCCTTTAAAATTATTTCCTCACCTGATCATGACATCTAACATAACAGCTCTTAGAGGTAGGTATCATTATCAATGCCATTTTACAGATGAAAAAACTGAGGCAAACAGAGATTAAATGACTTGCCCAGGGTCACATAGATAATAAGTGTCTGAGTCAGGATTTGAACTCAGTCTTCTGAACTCCAGGTCCAGTACTCTACCCATTGTTCCACCAAGCTGCCTATTAATGTCCTCCAACTAAGTAAGGGGGTGATGTTACTTGTCAACTTTGAACAAAATGTGTGTTTTGCATTTTTCTTCCCATGGTGGTGATGGATTTGTTATGAACCATCCATACTCTCATTTTCAGAATCACAATAACAAAGCATCTGTGTGACAGCTGGCCAGGCTCAAGTGGGTGACTTTTGTCCATGGAGCAGCAAAATTGAATAGTCCACATGTAGAACAAACCCACTATCCTGATCTCATTATAACACTATATTCTAAGCAAATAAGCTACCAATCATAGAAATGTGCACATACAAATGTACACATAGCCATCCAAAGATGAGCTCTCAACCATCATTGGCCCACTTTTCAGCAAATGCGTTATAACACATTATCAAGTTCCTAAACAATTTTTCTTTCTAAACAAGCTTTCTTTCTCTTGTCAAGATTACTAAATATGGTGTTGAGCTGTTGACTAGGGATGTGAACAAGAAATCTAAGGAATGGGATGGAACTGATTCTTCTTATTAATAACAGACATCACAGAGGCCCGGCATGTTCTACAAGGGTTAATACTCCAAATCTAGAGATCATAAGTAATCCATGACATGATGGAATTTGAGTTTTAATGAGTGCACTTCATCTTAAATCACATTGTCAAGTGGAGCCATATGATGTCATCTAAATGAAAGAAGTCATAAATAGGTGCCATGTTTTCCTACTGACGTATTATCAGTATTTTACTATCCTTCTGTCTCCTATAATGAGCAGCAACTAGAGGAGTCAAAGACATTTGCACCCCCTCTCTTGTACTGGCAATGAAAATAACATGCTTGCAAGAAAAGACCACTCTGACAGCTTGGTTGGGATTTCATCTGAAAGGAATCAGGTATGAAGTTAAATAGCTTAAGAGTTAATATTCTCAAGACACTATGTGTAATCATGAATAAGAGTGTTGGATGGTATCCAAAGGGCTTCACATAGTTGATGCTACATTCTAATTTGAGACATTGCCCTCACCATCCCTAGTGGACCTTACCCTACCCTCTACTCCATCCAAAAATACCTCTTATGAACCTACTAAGTGTAGGAGTAGATTAAGCTTACATATCACCACCATTATGGGACCTTACCTGACTCTTTTATTTCATGTTAGGACATTACACAATTTAGTGCCTGATTTATATACTGTCTTGGAGTATTCTTTCATTTTTTTTCTTGAATAAATCCCCCTAGACAGATTCAAAGCCTCTTGAGGGAAGGAACCTTATTATATACTTCCTTTTGTAGCCTTTAAGCTCTTTAGAAAGTGATGAGCACATGGTGAGTATAGAATAAAAGCTTTCTGATTGATTATGGAGCTGCAGAAGAGAATCCCCATTTTCCCTTGGTCATAGGTTCTAAACATCATCACCAGGAAATCTTGTCTTATATCTAACATATGACCCAGGCTAACCAATTTTTCTTGCAGTGAAAATGGAGCCCAGCTGTCTTCATTCTTCACCTCCTTGAAGACCATTATTAAATCACACCTCCAACATTCTCTTCTTCAGGCAGAACAATCTCAGTTGTTTAAACCTTTAGACACAGATCTTGGTCTCCAACCCTTTAATTATCCTGTGGCTCTCCACATCTCTCTTTAATTGTGGAGGCCAGAAGTAGACACAGTACTCTCCTAGGAGTCTGCGTAGAAAAGGATTATATATTTGATTTCCAAAATAAATAGCTCTTTAAACATTATTGAGACTGTTATTATTTTGAATGAAATGTTAGCATGATCCAAAGGGAGGAAGTTCATTCTTAAAGGCATTTTTCATGTGTTTTAAATGAGGGTTTCCAAAAGAAATGCATTTGACTTGGTGTGATCCCAGAAATGTAAACTCTGCACAATAAAGCATGTGACAGAAAGGCAACCTCAGGGTCATACTGACAGTGTGGATGCATGTAAGTGGGGTCACTCCATGAAGCCAGTGCTAGGCTCCCCTGCACAAGTTCTAGGTCACTGCTGCCCTCAGATAGGAGTAAGTGATGAACTGTCTAAGTATGCTTCCTAGGTTAACATTCATCAAATGAGCCTTGTCCAAAAAGAACTGACCCTTACATATTGCTACAATTTACTTTACATACATTTTTCCATTTAATCCTTGAAGTATCCCTCTGTGCTAGGGCATCCTTGGATTAAAGGCATGAAATGTTATTTTGTTGTTTGGTTGTTTTTCAGTAGTGTCCAACACTTTGTGACCCCATTTGGGGTTTTCTTGGCAGAAATTTGGCTAGCTATTAAAGCAATAGATAAAATCTTTTTAATTTCTTTGATGTACATACAGCAGTATGGGTATTCTTATACCTAATTTAAAGGTATTATTATACCTAATTTAAACATGAGGAAACTGAGGCTTAAGGAGGTTAAGTGACTTGCCCATTGTAAGATGATCTAGTAAGTGTCAGGTAAGATTTGAACACAAGTTTTTCCTTACTCCAAACCCAGTGATCTTTCCACTCACCATATAACACAGTCACAATTATCCCAATTTGGTTGTAACTCCAAAGAGTTATCTGGTAACCAGTCATACTCCTTTAGCAGAACTCAGGGAGTTCTCCAGACCATAGTTACCAAAGTAGATCCACCACTGCCTGGGTGTAGGCCTCCCTCAGACTCCAGGGATGGGGCAAAGCATATCATATCAACTGTGTGGCTATCCAAATGACTGCTTGGCAACTGACCTGTAATTAAATTTAATCTGACCAACTGTACAGGCTAGGACTATTTTTAGACTGTTCAAAGTATATAAAATACAAGAAAATTCATATTGCTAGTCCCTTTGCAGCATTTAAGATAATCTCCTCATTGTCCTATAAATAGGAAAGGTTCATCCCCAACTGTGTGACTTTGCTTATGTTGTTCCCATAGTCTAGAATAACCTTCTCTTTCCCTACCTAAATTCCAACAACCCTTTAAGGTCTAAATCAATTCCAACTTCCTTCCAAAGCCTTTCTTAACCACCCCAACCTCTCACTGATTTCTTCTAAAGTACTGCTATATTTTTATCATAGTTTTTATTTATAAATCTAGCCTATATCACAAAACTTGCTGCATAATTATACATTATTATTATTTCTCAAATAGATTCATGTGTGCTAGTCTTCAATCTTCAAGTCAACTGTAAGTTTCTGGAGGCCAGGACCCATATTTTATGCATCTTTGCATTCCATATATTGCATAGAGGAAGCTAGGTGTGGCACATAGAGGCTGGGTCAGGGAGACCCAAGTTCGAATCTGATATCATGCACTTAATAACTGTGTGACACTGGGGGCAAGTCACTTGACCTTTATTTGCCTCATTTTCCTCAAATATTGTTGTTGAGTCATTTCAGTCCTGATTCATCATGATCCCACTTGGGGTTTTCTTGACAAAGATACTGAAGTGGTGTGCTATTGCCTTCTCCAGCTCATTTTACAGCTGAGGAACTGAGGCAAACAGGGTTAAGTGACTTGTCCAGGACCACACGGCTACTAAGTGTCTGAGGTCACATTTAAACTCAGGTCCTCTAGGGCAAGTGCTCTATCCACTGTGCCCCCTAGCTGGCCCTTTCCTCAATTATAAATTGGGGGTAATAATAGCACCTACCTGATAGAGTTGTGAAGATCAAATGAGGTATCTAAAACACCACAGTGCCTGGCACATAGTAGGCACCATATAATTGCTTCTTCCCTCCCCTATATCTTCTTTTCTTGCCCCTCATAGCTTCATTTTGCACATGATAAGTACTAGGTAAGTATCTGTTCACTAGATTTAGAATTATTGTGGAAATAGGTAGGGGAAGAGGGTAATACAAATGACCGAGTTCTTCCATGGGCTCTTAACCTGGGATCTTTGAAGTTGTTTTATTCTAATATCTTAATAACTATATTTCAAAATCATTTTTTTTCTTTGTAATCCTATGTATTTTCTTTCATGCATTTAAATACATTATTCTAAGAACAGAATGGGATAAGCATTAAGTTCTTATTTTGTGCCAGACACTGCACTAAGTTGTTGGGCTTTTTTTTTTTTTAAAGATTATCTCATTTGAACCCTAAGAAAAGGTTCACAGGGTTCACCAGACTGCCAGATAGTTCCATGACACCAAAAAGGGTTAGGAAACATTGTCTTGGACCATCTACCATCATTAGCTTGATTCTTGTTATTCTTAATGTGTGATCCTCATTGAGCAACCAAATTAACAAACTAGTGGACAAATTGAAATATACCCATATTAACATTCTACAATATGAAGGAAGTTTCAAGTCATAAAGAAGTTGTCACTTAATAGAAGGATGACTTCCAAGTTCTCCCTGTAGAGGTGAATAAAATAGTGGGAACATGCGGTTCCATAATATACCTGAGGAATACAAGTACATTGTTTTTTTTGGACACTTAGTCATCTCACCTTGAGGTGCTCATCATGACTGTAGGCAAGAAGACCACCAAGAAGATAACTGCAGCTAATGTGTTAAAATCTGTTATAGAGGATGAAGAAGTATAGAAGTTTTATGAAGAACTAGAAAGCACACAACTGCACAGTCAGAGGACTTCAATTGAAACCCAATTCCTACCAAAACTGTAACTTAGACCAAATCATTTATCTCCTATGTACCTGAGTGTTTTCATCTATCAAATGTGAGGCATGGCTTCTGAAGCCCCTTATAGCTCTAGATTTCTATTCGTATGAATATACAACTTGATCCTTGGTGAGTTCATTGTAAAGATGGGCATGGAGTAAAAAAAATGTTAGAAATGTTTAGGCTCTAGGGGTGGCTAGGTGGCGAAGTGAGTAGAGCGTCGGCCCTGGAGTCGGAAGGACCTGAGTTCAGATCCAGCCTCAGACACTTAATGCACACACAAATAAAAACCTAGCCATGTGGCCTTGGGCAAGTTACTTAACCCCAATTGCCCTCCAAAAACAAACAAAAAAAATGTTTAGGCTGAAGAAATGAAAGAAGATTGCACATGTATAACCTATATTGAATTGCTTGCCTTCTTAGTGGGGAAGGGGAGGATAGGTAGGAAGGAAGGGAGAGAATTTGAAACTCAAGGTTTTGAAAATGAATGTTAAAAATTGTTTTTACATGTAACTGGGGAAAAATATTAATTTTTTTAAAATGAAAGAAGGAAAAGGTATTACTTAAAAGTCTCACATTTACTATATTTCATGAGTACTTCCTACTAGAGGAATTTGAGAGGTATTAGGTGTGGTGTGTACTGAACATTAAAAAATAAATTGACTAAATCTTATCAGACATCAAGCAACTAATTATTTCAGAATTAGCTGTGTATGACCATTCAGATTATCAAACATTTAAAAGTGCAAAGATAGAAAAAAATGAACACCAAATTAGGAGAAGAAACTGCAATTATAATAACTCCAACCCAACTTATTTAAATGAGTTTTTAACTTTGAAAAATAGGAAATGGATAAAATTAGATATTGGTACTAACTGACTATTTACTATTACTTAAGTTTAACCCATGCAAAATAATCATCCTAGGGAGAACCTAGAAACTACCTCAACTAGTAAACAGTTGGTTTTTTACCAAGCAAGAAGACATGGTGCCTAAGAACTACCCTATATTATGGTACAAGCTCATTTGGAAGAAATTAACAGGGATAATAACACAAATAAAAACATTACTGTTTCCCAAAAGAGTGAAAAGCAGATGAGAAGAAAATGAGCCTGAGAAAAGCAAACTTGGCATTTGACCTAATCAATCCAAATTGTATTGAGATCGTTTGCAGATGAAACCAGAGAAAGGATGATGAATATATGTGAAATGGAACAAATTTGCCATCACTTTAATAGAAGTCTATTCTCATCACTGATCACAACAGAACAATCCTAATAAGAATCCACCAGCTAAGTGTATGATGTGTTACATGAGGAAGTAAAAGTAGTATATAAACATATAGAGTCATGAAGAGGGGCTGGGACCTGACCAAATAAATACACAATAAGAACTCTGTTGGGGATGATTCACTTTTAGCAGTGTTCAGAAATCTTGCTGAGCTATCTCAAGGAGGGGCAGATTCCCACAGATAGAGAAAGATCATGGATAGCATCTTTGTCAAAATAAGGTACCCAAGAGGATGTCAACAACAACTAATTCATGTCTATGTTACTAGTTCCATAAAATCTTGATGTGAATGAACTATGCATTAATCAAGGATATTCTGATTAAAATATGAGAAAGGAATAGGAAGATTTTTAAAGATGATTTTCTGTAACAGAACCCATTTTTATATTCACACAATTATTGAGTGGTATGAAGAAAGTCAGATTCTACTGTGGTTAATATTTTTCCATTATGGTAGCAAGGGAAGATCATTTGACTTAATAGAGGAAATTGCTGCCTGGGAGGCTCCCCTTTAACAAGATTAATACTGAGATCATATACCACTTCTTGATTGAGGAGGTACCCAAAGAGATAATTTTGCTAATTGTTAATATCAAGTGATATTGTGATAAAAAATATAAAACAGTAAGCCATATGCCAACTGTCCTGATTAAAGTTTAAGTGAGGGTTTTCAGATGCTAATATTTGCATATGACATTGCTCTGATTCCACTGAACTCCAGATTACCACAAAGCCTGTGCAATGCAATCCATAGTCACTCAACAAAAATTGATCTACCAATACACACCAGAAAAGTCAAGTGGATGAAGAATAATTAAATGATTTTTGTCTAGATCATGACATGCAATTAGATGATTAGCCAACTAGGTCAGTAAATACATACATGTTTCTGTGTGTATATACATGTTTGTGTATGTATAGATATGGTATATACAAGTACATGTGTTTATACTTGTACATGTGAGTGCATGAATCTAGTGGTCTAGCCATCATGTGTATATGTACACATGTGTATGTGTGTGTATTACATTATATATTATTATATGTGTGTATAAATGTATCTATATTGCTATCTAGATAAAATGGTCCCAGAATTGAATAAGAATGGGAAAATTATCTGGATCACATCTAGAAATCAGGTAATATTTTCACTGATGTCAGGATGCTCCCTAGCACAAAAGTCCTTCTTTTTAACATTAATATCCTTTGAATAATTGTGACTATGAATTAACACAATAATCTCAAAAAAATAAGATTTCAGGTAACCCAAATGGAAATACAAAGAAGTCTGATGGATACAAATAAGCTGCAGAATATTATCCAGAATAATTTGCACATGAATAGTGACATAAAAGTGATACCATCCAGGATATGTATGACTAGAAAAGGAACAAGGCTGGTTATGTAGAGAGAGTGAAGAATAACAGGTGGATGAGGCGATTGTTGCAGTGCTTTTCATGAAGTAGTAAAAGAATTACAAAAAAAGCATCAATGCTTTGAGTTGATCCTTTATCGAGTATTTACGGAAGGATGTGGACAAGAACTGAGCAGAATGAAAAGGCATCGATGAATTAATGATATCAAGCAGTAGAGGGAATGTCCACATCGTTGAGATTGTGAATCCTTCAAAGTATGGATTCTCATCACTGGAAGCTTTGCTTACTGAACTCTATTGTTGATACTACCACTATTTCTGTTTACTGTTCTTCTAAATGCAGAATGTAGCTCAGCAGCAGATGGAAGGAAAGAAAACGCCTTTTGAAACAAAATGCTAAATTAGTTCCCTTGTCCCTAGTGATAGTATAAGTCAAAACAGAGAGCAAATTTAGAAAGAGAGGGCAGATCTGATTAATAGACCAATACTTTGTAATGCATTTGAGAGTTGATGCCGTTTATCCCCAGTGCGATATGAGAAACAGATACAAGTGGAGCAGTAATGGGAAGTTAAGTTTGGGAAGCCAGGAAGATTTTTCAGATGTTTCTAAGTTGTTGGTGTTGTTGTTGTTTCCAGAAAGTGATCTTATTATTTGTTGGGTTAGTGCAAATCACCACAATATAAGCCTCATCAATAATCAAATATAAATGTAAAAGCAAAATTCCAAAGGAATCAAAAATGATCTATGGATTGTCTATGTTAATGTTACTCTCTATTAAAACAGACCTGCAAAACCTGACTGTATATGTTGATTTGAATTAAACTTCCTTCCTTGTTTTTGACATATCCAGCCTCTGAAGTAAATAGACCAAATTTCCCCAAACAGTCTTGAATGTTTTTCCTCAAATGAGCTTCTATTTTAATAGAACCAAGAAAGACAATATCAACTCGGGGAAATGGGGAGAATGATACTTCATTTATAAGTTAATTTTGTTATGTAGAGAGTAGAGAGGAAAAGAAAGGTATTAGTGGACTTAATATGATAAAGAAAACCAGATAGAACATCCTATAGAAAATATGTATCATTCCTAGAAGAGTTATTATTTAGTTTATAATAATTTTTGGTATGTGTTTTTTAAGCCCTTTGTCTTGGTAAAACATGTTTCTTTTCAGGGACTTCCCTACACTAATTAAGTCACAGGTCTGGACAAAAAAAATGTTTTAAAGGCCTTCAAAAAGAAATCTCCAAAGAACCCATATTTTTTCCCTAGTGTGACTGTAGTTTCCATCATATAAATGAAATTTCAGATGTGAGAAACTGGCTATGGAGGGAGTAGGATTGGGGCTTCTGCACGTTTCTGAGAAATTGTGAATAGGGGGATATGAAACTGTTGAGGGATATGAAAAAGTATGGGGGGCTGTGGGGATGTAAACCTGAATTCCACACATTAAAAACAGTCCATGAAGGCCTATGTTATTCACCAGCTGAACAGCTGTCTCAAGAGGATTTGACTCCTTTTGTTGGTCATCAAAACAATTAAAATTCAGCATTATATTTTGAGGCAGGGCAGCCAAAAAAGATTGTTTCCCATCTTTTTTTTTTTAATTAAACAAATGCTTTATTAACTTCTGGTTTACATCATTCATTTCCACCAGATTATGAGTTACATTTTTCCCCCATTTTTTCCCTACCCACCACCCCAGAATAGCAGTCCCATTATATATCCCCTCATCCAATCTGCTCTCTCCCATATCTTCTCCTATACCCCCTTTGACTTTGCCATTAGGGCAAGGTGAATCTCTGGGCCCCAATGCCTGGACATCTTATGAAACATTTAATTTTAAAACTTCGATTTTCAGATCCATTCCCTTCCTCCCTTGTCACCCACTCCCTCTGAGAAGATAAGCAATTCAGTATGTGTTGTACATGTATAGCTATGCAAAACATTACCATAGTAGATATATTGTAAAAGACTGCTTATATTTCCCTCCCACCTGTCTCACCTCCCATCTGGTCCATTCCCCACTTTGATCCTGTCCCTCTTTGATAGTGGGTACTTCTAACCTCCCCTCTCCCCAGAATGCCCTCCCCTCCATCGTCCCCCATCTCATCCCCCTTTACCCTACTCAGGAGAGTGAGTGAGGGTAAGGTATTCCATTTAGTATGTATGTGTTTCTCTCCTTGAGCCAACTTCAATGAGAATATGGTTTTGCCTTTTTGCCTTCCTGTTCTTCCCCTCCCCTGCAACTACTTCCCCTTGCCTCTTCTACATGAGATAGTTTGCCCTACCCTGTCTCTCTCCATTTCCTCTTGCCACTTTCCTCTCTCACCTCTTGACTTCACCCCTTAAGAATCATCCCTTCCTTGGGGCAGCTAGGTGGCCCAGTGAGCAGAGAGCCAGCCCTGGAGCCAGAAGGACCCGAGTTCGGATCTGGCCCCAGACACCCAAAACACAAACAAAAACCCAGCCACATGAACCTGGGCAAGTCACCCAACCCCAATTGCCCTCCAAAAAAAATAATAATAATCATCCCTTCCCATCAAATTCAATCTGTGCCCTCTATCCATGTATACCTGTGAACATATGCCATGTACCCTTCTTCAAATATTTTCATTATGAAAAATGTTTCATCAACCACAGTTATTGTTTTTCCATGTAGGACTGTAAATGGTACAACTTTGATAAGTTCCTTTTGATTTCTTTTCCTTGATTACCTTCTCAAGCATCTCTTGCTTCTTGCATCTGAATGTCAAATTTTCTATTCAACTCTGGTTTTTTCCTCAAGAATGCTTGAAAGTCCTCTATTCCACTGAATGACCATATTTTCCCCTGAAACAAGATACTCAGTTTTGCTGAGTAGGTGACCCTTGGCTTCAATCCCAGCTCTTTTGCCCTCTGGAACATCATATTCCATGCTCTTCAATCCCTCAGTGTAGAAGCTGCCAGGTCCTGGGCTATTCTGATTGTGTTTCCACAATACTGAAATTGTTTCTTCCGGGCTGCTTGTAGCATTTTCTCCTTGATCTGGGAGTTCTGGAGCCTGGCTATAATATTCCTAGGAGTTTTCTTTTGGGGATCATTTTCAGGAGGTGATCGGTGGATTCTTTCAACCTCTATTTTCCCCACTGGGTCTAAAACATCAGGGCAATTTTCCTTGAGAACTTCTTTAAGGATGATTTCTAGGTTCTTTCCTTGATCATGGCTTTCAGGTAGTCCAATAATTTTTAAATTATCTCTCCTGGATCTATTTTCCAGGTCAATGGTTTTTCCCATGAGATATTTCACATTGCCTTCTATTCTTTTATTTGTTTGGATCTGTTTAATAGTATCTTGATTTCTCATAAAGTCACTAGCTTCCATTTGCTCCAGTCTAACTCTGAAGAAATGAATCTCCTCAGTGAGCTTTTGAGATTCTTTTTCCATCTGGCAAATTCGACTTTTTAAGGCATTCTTCTCCTCATTGCCTTTCTGAGCCTCTTTTGCCATTTGAGTTAGTCTATTTTTTAAGGTATTATTTTCCTCAGTCAGGCTGTTGACTGTCATTTCATACTTTTCTTGCATCTTTTTCATTTCTCTTCCCAAATTTTCCCCCACTTCTCTTATCTGCTTCTTAAGGTCCTCTATGGCTTGTAGCCAGCTTGTATTTTCATTTGGGGCTTTTGGTGCAGGAGTTCTGACCTCACAGTCCTCCTCCATGCTTTGAGCCTCTTTGCCCCTAAAATAGGAGTCCAATGTTGAACTTTTCTGTTTATTTTGTTTCATTTGCCCAGGCATGTTGCCACTTAATTATTTGATTTTTGGGGCTTGTTGCCACAGTAGGACTCTGCCACCAGACAGGGGAGCTTCCGCCCAAACATGGGGTCTTCACAACTTCTGCCAGTTGTGTGGCCTCTGTGAAGCCTCCACCTACTCTGGCAAGTTGGATACCCACCCCAAACTTCCCCCCCAGACCACAATCCAGATCCAGGCAGTTTAAAGCAAGAGCAATTAACCCCCAGACTGATTGCTGAATCTCCCTACAGTTCACAGACCAGGGTCTAGAGTCACTACTGATGCTGCAAAATGGCTTCTGTGCTTCGTTTCTTCAGCAGCTTTTCGACCCCGGGGGAGGCAGCCAACACATTCCCCAAATACTGGTCCCAAAGTCCATAGGGCACTAACCTCTCACTTTGTCCTAGGCATATCTGTGCTGATAATTCTGGAATTGCCACAATTGCTGGTGTTCTGGGGTCCCTCCAGCAGGCTGAAGGTCTGGCTGCCCTGGGGCTAAAACCGCGGACCTGGGCTCGGCTCTGTGCTGTGCTGTCGGTTTCCAGCTCGCTGTGCTGCCTGCTCTCAGAGCGCTGCACTGGCCGCTTCCTGCAGGGCTGCTGGGCTGTCCTCAGCAGGAGGTTAGCTTCTCTGTGCAGTCCTGTGGGTGCTGTGGCTCCAGAAGTTGTTTGGAGTCCCCTTTCACATTATTTGAAATTTGTGTGGGGCAGAGCACATTGGAAATGCTGTTTCTACTCCGCCATCTTGGCTCTGCCCCCCGTTTCCCATCTTTAAAGAAAGAAAATGTCTTAAAACTGTACCTTAGGAATAATGCAAGTGGCCAATTAGAAAATAGATAAAATGTAGTAAGTGTTAATCCAGAAGGATGATACAGCCTTCATTCACGTCCATGTATAGATGTCTGACTCCAAAGGAGGAGAATACAGAAATAACTCTACAAAGTCTACACAGAAATGAAACCTGAGTGAAATATTCAACAAAATAAAAAGCTAGGGGGGCGGCTAGGTGGCGCAGTGAGTAGAGCGACAGCCCTGGAGTCAGAAGGACCTGAGTTCTGATCAGGCCTCAGACACTTAACACACAAACAAAAACCTAGCCGTGTGACCTTGGGCAAGTTACTTAACCCCAATTGCCCTACAAAAAAAAATAATAATAATGAATAAATAAATAGCAATTCTTTAAAAAAAAAAGCTAGGAATTGCAATGGAACACAAACTGAATGAATGAAGCACCATTAAAATCACTAGTAAAGTATCTTATGGGTATGCAGCACTACTCTCAGTACCTTATAAGTAAGGAGCATTGAATAAGAATCATTAATTTAATTTAAGGAAAATTAATTGATTAATTAATTTAATGTGAGGAAAAAGGTTAGAGGGCAAAAGTATCAATGACCAGAATCACAGTAATCATTAATTCTCTTGACACTTAGAAATATGTTTTACCATAGATTTCCTCTTTTTCTCTAGCTGTTTCAAGTTTGTTAGTATATCTTGGCTGCCCAATAATTTTGTAACATCTTTGAGGGCACTCTTCTGTTTATTTTACATTCCTTCAAAATACCTAGTTCATATGCAAACATTTAAGGGTATAATATGTGCTTTTGAAGCTGTGTAGTGTAAGTGTGCAGAGTAGTGGACCTTGAAATCTGGGAGACTTGAGTTCCAACCCCACTGCCAATATATAGTAGTGACCATAGCTAGGTTACTTTATTTCTCTAATCTCAATTTCTCATCAATAATATGGGGATAATAAGTCTGGTAGTACCCACCTAATAGGATTAGAGTAAATCTCAAGATAATCAATAGAAAGTATTTTATAAATTTGAAAATATTTATTAAAACAGTAGCTATTATTATTAAATTCCTAAGCAAGAGGTGAAAGAGGACTGACTTAAGGGCAAAAATGGACAATGATGGGGTTGGAGAAAAGGAAATAGACTTGATAAGTAGGGGATAAAGCAAAGGAAGGTAAGGACTGAAGAGAGAGATCTTATCCTTAGTAATTCAAACTTTTCTATGAAAACAAGCCAAATCTACTGCGCGACAAATCACCAAAGGGAATGGATTTAAAACCAATACCATGGAACAAATATAAAGTATTTACTAATAAAGGTCACTATTCTTATGGATGTAACATAAAAAATAACATTCATTTTCCAAAGCATGTTATCATGGCCTAATAGAATGTAATCTCCTTGTGGGCAGGAACTATTATTTTCATTCTTATTTTACAAAGTGCCTTACATAAATTAGTCTTTTGAATTTAATTGAATTCCAGGATTAGTAGTTAAGATTGCAGAGCAGTCTTACAAATGACTACCCCTTCTTACTGGCAGTCTAAATAACAATACCCAAGAGTAGGTGTGATTCCTCAATATTAAAGAATGCTCATATTGCTTATTCCCCCTACCTGGAAGATGATAGTCTCGGTTTGGGTTTTGGTTGTTTTATTTTTTTTTGCCTTTGGTGACCTGGTAAATTTTCATCACTTTTTGTGTAGATCATGCCAGTTCAACCAACTGTGAGAATGGCCCAAAGCCAAAGCAGGTGGTGAGAGAAAGCAGTAGCAACAACAGCAAAGATTTTAGACAGGACAAATGGGTAGCTTGAAGCATCAGTGAAGATAGTGTCATTGGTATCACATCTGGTACAAAAAGAAGCATCAATGATGATAGAAATTAAAGCTGACAATCTGAGGACAACCAGAGGGCCAAGTAAAGAGAGAAAGACAGCTTGTTGAGAAAGCTTGGCATACACAAACTTAACCAGAGCACCGTGCAAAAGAAATGGAATACAGATGGACAGAAAGGCAGTAGAGATGTGGTAATACAATGTATTATGAACTGAATCTACTAGGTAAGCCCATGCATTGTCAATGAACTTACAAATCTGGAAAGGGCACTCACTGACAAGAATCCCCTAGCCAATTGAGCACTCTTGTTATCAATGTACCCATCTCTTGTTGAGTTCTAAACTCCTTAAGGAATTTCCTTTCTAGCACCTCCACAGCTAGACTTCAGCATGCCCCAGGATTATGCTTTATTGACATTTTCCAGCAATGATGCCTTGTGGCTATTTTTCTTAAACAGCATGTCAGCAGATTCCAAAACAGTGGACCATTTGTCTCCCTACCCCCTATAATCTATACTATATTTCACTGCCAGATTAATCTTTCTTGTGCAGATTATCTTTTTGCTCCTCTGCTAAAAAAATACTTTAAATGGCTTGTCATTCATTGACTGTCAAATAAAGTTCAAAATTATGGTGGCCCTCCACAATCTATCTCCACCTTACCTTAGCAGACTTATTCCATGTTTATGTACTTAACACTGCATTCTACTGAACCAGAACACTCACACCACACACATTTCTTTATACCCTGACTTATGTAGTTTTCAGGAAAGACTATCCCATATCTTCCTGTTAAAATTCCATCCATCTTATTATGCCCAGTTAAATGTCAACTTTTCCAGAAGCCTCCCAACATCTCATAGATAGTAATGATCTTAGCACAGTGCCTAGCACATAGTAGGAACTTAATGCTATTGAATCAATGACTTTCTCTCCTCTGGACTCCTAATACTAAATTTTCACTATTGTTATGTACTTGTTCTAATTTACTTTATATTATAGTGTTGAGAAATGTACATCATTTCCTCCACTACATAATAACCACCTTCAGGGCAGGAACTAGGTCTTATTTACCTTTGCATTGCCTTACATATATTAGGAGCTGTAATGCCGTGAACGAGGAGAAGGATGCTACTGTGGACAGCTTTTCAGTTCTGATTACACAGTATAGTGAACACTCTATTCCATAAAAAATCAAAGCAAAACACTCACAGAAAATCAAGGTACAGCATTCACAATATTACAACTTAAAAACAGAAAATCACAATATAGTGTTCACAACAGCTTATCATTAAAATAGCCACATAGTTTCCACCATAATGGCCACAAAATTTTGAACAAAGAACAATAATCTCAAAGTACAATAGTCAAAGTCTTCCACTCGTGGGGCACACTAAATTAACTCATTCAGTCACTTATTCAGCAATTAATTACTAAGTATTATTAATCACTGAGTACAATCATTAAAAATACACAGACCCTCCACCCCTATGTCACTAGTAAACTACAATTTCATCACTACGCAGTACACATGAAGAAGTCTTTTCATCTTGACTTGAGGCAGGCAACTCCTACCTGAATCCACCAAACAATCACCTGGACAAAGGCAGACAGATCCCAGTTCTTTGTCCAGCTCTCCCTGTAAGTTCTGCCCCACACTGAAGCTCACAGGGTCCAGTCCATCTCAAATCCTTCACAATTTCTGCTCCCAGGAATTCAAGACTCAACTAAGCCACAAACAGACAAAGTCCCTGCATCCTGGTCATGCTTCCTTAGTCTTCTGCAACGTATTCAAAAAATCAGAATCACCTTATCCAGCCTTGGGATTAGGGGGCTCCTGGGCTCCTCTTCAGTCTCCTGGGCTCCTCTTCAGAAGAATCTCTGCCACCACAAGTTCTCAGGAAATTCTGACAGTTCTTGATTCTCATTTCTCTTCTGTAGCTGCTCTGCCTCCATTTGCTGGTCCCAAGAAATTCTGACTGTCCCTTCCTGGGGTTTTTCCTTATATACACAGCATTAGGTACTTCCTGTTTCAGCCAACCCCTTCCTGTTATGTCAGCAACAAGAGATAGGAGTTCATACCTCCTGTTTCCCCAATACAGGCTTGATCAATTACTAAGTGCCAAGTACCTGCTACTTGCTAATAACAAAGGAGTCTTCAAATTCAAATTACATTACCATTACAGGGGCTTAAAGATGTTTTTGAACAGATCAAATTATTTTTTATCATTCAAAATATCCAATCTCTTCTTTTTCATGGTAGTCTTCATGTGTAAGCTCTGTTGTTACAACATTTGCTTTGACTATAAAACCTTTCTCCAGTTTTCACCTATTAGCCCCATTCTACTTTAATCACTCCTCAAAGCTATACCCAAAGCTATCTTTGTCCATTGTTTTAATCACATTCCTACAAATCATACCATCTTTTTCTACTATGTATAGAACTAAATTAAGACTTTGGTCTTATTTTTTGAAGGCACCTTTCTTAATGTGAATTTGTATACCAGAGCTGGAATGCAGTTGGATTGGGACTTTAGAAATCATCTATGCTCATTATCGTTTGCCTCCTTAAGGGAATGGAAACTCCTTGGGGCAAGGGATTGTTTCATTTTGGTTTTGGAACCCTCAACTCCAGCATAGGTCATAGCACATAGGACAGTTTTTGATGAATGAATGAAACTCCCATGCAATTCAAAAATCTTTTTGTAATAGCAAAGTAAAACTTTGTTGCTTATTTCAGCTACTGAAATACCTTTGACCCTCGCCTCTGATAGTAGCAAGTCTTTGTTGGAAACAGAATATATTGTGTTGTCTTTAATAGGACTAAGGGAGTTTGGAGACCTTCCTTGCCCTTAATAGACCTAAAGTCATCACATGGAGCCCTGCAATGAGAGGAGCTTGTGGAAAGAGCAGAACAGGAAGGGTGAAACAGGAAGGAGCAGAGCAAAGAAGAGCTCAAGCATGAACTGGGTCCAAGCAGAACTGAGAGGGAGAATGCTTGTGATTTTGGCACTCTATTCATCTGTTCTGTCTGTGCTGATCTTACATTGTCAGAATGAAGCATTCCATCTGTTGAAAGAGGACTTTACCAGGAGCCCTGGAAGAGGACTTTACTGCTGATACAGAAGCCCTGAAAGAGGACTTTACTGCTTTACAGAAGTCCTGAAAGAGAACTTTACTACTGTTTACAGAAGTCCTGGGACTTTACTATTGATTTGTGTTTGATTTCTCAGACAGGAGCTTTGTCTGTTGGTTTGTGTTACTTTGTCAGACAGAAGGAGAATTGAGATGATAGTGCTAGCAATATGGGTAAATACTGTTGTAGCTCTGTTAAGCTTAATGTATATAAATATTGTTGTAGCTTTGTTAAGCTTTGTCTTCCTAGAAACAGAAACTGTGAAGGGCTTGGAATGGGATAGTGCCCATGGGCTGAGATAGAATACTAGAGCAGAGAGCTGCTTGTGTGTGAATCCAGGCAAGAGCTGGGATCCTGGAAGAACAGCCATGGGGTTTGGAAGTTAGCCTAAAGTTAAGATGAAAGAAGTCTTCCCTTGGGTACTCAGTGCTGCCTGATGATATTGTAACCTACTCTGACCTAAGGATAGATGGTGTTTGTACTTTCTGCTACCCCTTAAGAGTGACCAGCTTAAGGGTGATTATCCTTAAAAGATGATTGTCTCGGGCGGCTAGGTGGCGCAGTAAGTAGAGCATCGGCCCTGGAGTCAGAAGGACCTGAGTTCGGATCCAACTTCAGACACTTAACACACACAAACAAAAACCTAGCCATATGACCTTGGGCAAGTTACTTAACCCCAATTGCCCTCCAAAAAGAAAAAAAAAAGATGATTGTCTCAAGGATGACTGAAAGCCAGCTTGGAGTCAAGATGAAAGAAGACATTACTTGGGCACGCTATACTAATTAAGGATATTGTGACATACTGTATGATATGTTTTGTTTAAGATTATGTGGCCACCTTAGTAACAAGTTGTTATATAATATTGTTGTGAATGTTGTACTCTAGTTTCTCGAATGTTTTGTTTTAATTTATCACTGAATAAATAGAGAGGTCTCTATACTATGCAATTAGACCCTTAAAGTTATTCACAGCAGCAGTCCTCAGGAAAGTTGCTTGTGATTGGCTTAAGTCTTTCTAAAACATTTTTGACAAATGATCATCTAATTTCCTTTTGAATATATCTAATGATCAAGAGTTCACTCAGCCTCATGTGATGGGACTAGTAGTTAGAAAGTATTTTTATATAAAATCAAAATATGCCTCTTTATAAGATCCACTCATTTTTCCCTTTTCATTTTAAGAGAAAATTGAGATAGGATAGTTATCTTTTAAAATATTAAAGACACTCATATAGCAGAGGGAGTAGGAATTTTATTTTTTTTTAATTCTGTCTAGGTTTAACCTAAACATTAATATTCTCTTTTTGTCTATCCTTACCTGATAACAAACAAGAGTTTCAGGCAGATCTAATGAATGTGTACACTTAGGTTGCTACTGAAAAACATAGCTCCACTATCATACCCTTTTTACCTGAATGGCTCCACACTGACTAAGAATGGAGACTTCAGAAAGCAAATGGGGTACCTTAGCCCATACTGGTGAAAAATAGATCCTTAGGGAAAGAAAGGCTAATTCTCATGTTTTGTTAGAAAGGATGCCAGTACAGAAATTTTGCCTTGCATGCAAATAAAATCTGTACCAAGTACGGGAAGAGGAATCCTTATCTGACATATCATTATTATAGCTATGAGTTCTATTGGTGGGGGAGCAGTAACACTATTATATTAGAAAGAACTCTGAGATTTCCCCTATTAATACTAAGGATGCTCATGGAAAGTGGTTCCCCTCTTCCCACTGGATAAGAGTAGGCAACTGTCTAAGACTACACTTATCCTACATAGGCCATGAACCCAACAAGGGGAATTCCTAGCTAGGACCTACAGAAAACAGTATGGAGTTCCAGCCAAGGGCATTAGAGAGAACAATAAAGAGAAGTCCCCAGTGCTCTCTGAAGAAATTAGAAGATAACACATCACTTTTAGTAAAGACCAGAGAGGTACAAATTACTAAAGCATCATAGCATCCTAGAAGTCAATTTTGCCAATAATCTAGCTGGCTGATACCCTAGTAATGACTAATATATAACCTGCATATGAGAGACGCCCTCATACAATGACTATGGAACTTGGAATCAATTATAAGTGTGTTCAGAAATAGGGTGCTCACTCTGAGGTTTTACCTCACAACTATCAAATTGGCTAAGTGGCTTTAAAAAAAAAAGCAACAGTTATTGTTGTGGGATTGTGGGAATTACATTAATTAAGATTAATTATTATTATGTAATATAATATATTGTTAATTAATTTAACATATTATATAATAGCATGAGAATTGTTATAATTACCATGTAATTACCATTATACTACTGGTTGAGCTATGAATCAGTCCCACAATTCTGGAAAGCAATTTGGACCTATGGAAGGGAAGTTAGTATACATTCCATAGAAGGCAAGACAAGTTATTGTTTAAGTCACTGGTGTTTTACCTAGGAATTTTACCACCTGGATATCATTGTGACTTTATTGATGAATTCAAGTAAATATGGGATAATTTGTATAAAGTGAGATTTCAGTTTTCCAAGAAGTGTGATATACCAAGAAAAAAAAAAAGAGCTCAACCACAGTGAACGTCATAGGATGTTAGAGATAGAAGGGTTCGGGTTTCTCTCTATTTTTACAGATAAATAAAGTGACCTAGTCTCCTATCCTTTTCATAGTCTGTCTCCCACACCTAGAATGCTTTCCCTTCTCATTACTATCTTTTTGCTTTATTCAAAGCTAAGTTCAAGAGATAACTCCAACATGAAAATTTTCCTGATTCTTCTCCAACTGCCATTGTCCTTTCCAAAATTACCTTGCTTTACACATATATGTGTAAATGTTTCTCTTTGTACATATATTACATATATGTATACATATGTAATATGCATAAATGTATTGTTATTGTTCAGTCATGTCCAGCTGTTTGTGTCCCCATGAACCATGCACACCAGTCCCTTCTATCCTCCATTGTCTCTCAAATTCTGCCCAAGTTAGTGTCCATTCTCTCCATGATACTATTGATCCAAATCATCTTCTACCATCCCTTTTTCCTTTTGCCTTTAACTTTTCTCAACATCAGGGGCTTTTCCAATGAGTCCCAACTTCATATTATGCAGCCAAAGTATTTAAGCTCCAGCTTTGGTATTTGACCTCCCAGTGAACAGCCTGAATTAATTTAAGTTATTTAAATATTGACTGATTTGACCTTCTTGCTGTCCAAGAGACTCTCCAAAGTCTTTTCTAGCATCACAATTCAAAAACATCAATTCTGCAGCACTCCATTCTCCTTATAACTTAACTCTTAAAACCATATATTGCTACAGAAAAAAAAAACCATAGTTTTGACTATATGGACTTTTGGCAACAAGGTGATGTCTCTATTTTTAGTGTGCTGTCCAGATTTGCCATAGTTTTCCTTCCAAGGAGCAAGTGTCTTTTAGTTTCATGGCTGCAGTCACCATCTGCAGTGATCTTTGAGCCCAAGAATATAAAATCTGACATTGTTTCTATTTCTTCTCTCTCTATTTGCCAGGAAGGGATGGGGCCAGTTGCCAAGATCTTCATTTTTTTTGAATATTAAGCTTCAAGCCAACTTTTACACTCTCCTCTTTCCCTCTCATCAAGAGGCTTCTTAATTCCTCTCCCTTTCTGCCATCAGAGTGGTATTATCTGCATATCTGAGACCGTTGTTGTTTCTCCCAGCAACCTTAGTTCCAGCTTGTGATTTATCCAGTCTGGCATTTTGCATGTTGTATTCTGCATATAAATTAAATAAATAGGGTAACAATATAAAACTTTGCTGTGTTCCTTTTCTAATATTAAACCAATTATTTGTTCCATGTATGGTTCTAACTGTTGCTTCTTGGCTCACATACAGGTTCCTTGGGAGGCAAATAAGATGATCTGGTACTCCTATCCCTTTGAGAACTTGCCACATTTTGTCGTGATCCACACAATCAATGGTCTAGTGCAGTCAATGAAGCAGAAGTGGACTTTTTTTTTTCTGGAACTCCCTTGCTTTCTCCATTATTCAGAGAATGTTGACAATTTGGTCTCTGGTTCCTCTGCCTCTTCAAAAACTATCCTACTCTTTGGGTAATTCTTAATTCACATATTGCTGAAGCCTACCTTGCAGAAACTCAAGCATAACTTTGAGAAATGAACACAATTATTCAGTAATTTGAACATTCCTTCGATTGTCCTTCTTTAGGATTGGGATGTAAACTGATCTTTTCTCATCCAGTGGTTGCTGTTGAGTTTCCAAATTTGCTGGTATAGTGAGGGCAGCACTTTAACAGCATCATCCTTTAGGGTTTTAAATAGTTCAGCGGGGATTCCATCAGCTACACCAGCCTTATTGCTAGTCATACTTCCTAAGGCTCACTTGACTTCATTCTCTAGAATGTCTGGCTCTAGATATAGCCACACCATCAGGGTCATCTCTTTCTTGTATAGTTCTTTTGTATATCCTTGCCGGTCCTTCTTAATCTCTTCTGCTTTTGTTAAATCCCTACTATTTTTTTTATCATGCCCATTTTTGCATGAAACTTTTCTTTGATAAGTTTTTTAAGAGACTTCTCTTTCCATTTTGTTGTTTTCTTCTATTTCTTTGCATTGCTCATTTAAGAAACTTTTTTTCTATCTCTAAATGCATATGTATGCAATATTTACTTACATGTGAATGAGCTGCTTTGCCTTTGAGGTTTCATCATTATAGTCTCCATACCCAAAATAATGCCCAGCATATTGAAGGTGTTTATAAATACTTGCTGATACCGAGATTCCTAGAAAATATGTAATAAATGCCAAAAAAAGAAATGCAAAGGTTATCAGAGGAAGACTAGATCATTTGAAGCTGTGGTAACCAAAGCAGGCTTCATGAAAAGAAATTGCATTTAACTAGGACTTTCAATAGACTTTTCAGTGAAAAGGATATTAAAGAAACAGGAAATGACATAAGCATTGGATGTGAGAAAGTATGAATAGGGAATAGTAAATAATTTTAATTTGTCTAGAGCCTGGGGTTTATGGAACACAGGAAAAGGAGATAAAACTAGATAGATAGGTAGGGGCTAGGTCAAGCAGGGTCTTGAATGTAAGACTAGTAGATGATGTAGTTGATCAAGAGGCTAAAGGGAGCCTCAAAAGGTTTTTATGCAGTCAATTATGATTGAAGTGATCTTCGGAAAATTAATATAGAAACAATATGTAATATGTATTGAATTTGTAAAAATTAGCCTAATAAATGAAAATCTAAGTGAGCAGTGAAAGAACTAAGTGAGTTCTTTCAGTGAGAACTAGAAGAAGTTGATAGATTTGAAGAATATTGTGAAGGTGATAAATGTGATATTAGTTAAAAATAGGGGTAAAGGGAAGCTAAAATTCAAGTATGACTTTAAGGGTTCAAGCCTGATTGATTGACAGATATGCTACTGACAGAACTAAGAAGGACAAGTTTTAAGAGGAAAATAATAAGTTTAGTTTCAGACATGCTGAGTTTGAGAGGCTAATGGAAGGGGTACATGTTGAGTTTGAGGGACAGATAGAACTGTAGGATTAGAGCTTAGAAGAGAGATTTTGTTTTGGCAGTCACTAGCCTGAGGTAATAGATGAGATGTGGGAGTAAAGGAAATAACCAAGGAAGAGAATTTAGAGAGAGAAAAGTGTTTAAGGTAGATATTTGGGAGAAAAATAAACGAGAATTACTGAAAGCAGCGGAGACACTAGACAGAGCCAGGTGATTAAAGAATTTCAAGAAAGAGGAAGTAGTCAATTATCAGAAATAGAGAGTCAAGGTGAATGAGTTATTTTTTTTAAGTCATTCAAGCTAGCAATTAGGGTCCGTAGAAGAAAATTTTCTATGGACTGGTGAAAATGTAAGCCATATTAGAAAGGTTTAAAGAATGATAGAGGGTGGTAAGGAAGTAGAAGTGGACAGGTAGAGGTCATTTTCAATAGTTTTGCTTTGTGGTCTTTAAAAGCAATAGAGAGTTGTTCAAATGAATAGCACAGAAGGTGAAATCTGTAGAGGTTTTAGTGTAGGAGAACACTGACCATATTCTTTTTTTTTTTTTTAAGCAATTGGGGTTAAGTAACTTGCTCAAGGTTACACGGCTAGTCATTATTTATGTGTGGGTGCTCATTTTCTGAGGCCGGATTCGATCTCGGGTCATCCCAACTCCGAGGCCAGCGCTCTTACTCACTGCGCCACCTAGCCGCCCCTGACCATATTCTTAAGAATAGGAAAAGAAGACAGTTATATAACAGTATGCTGCATCTAACAAGAGCCATTGTTAAATTTTCATTGTGAGCATTGAAACCCCTGAAATTGGTAAATACCACAAATCAGGACTTGTTTTGTTGACTGTCTAGACTTAGAATAATGGAGAAAATATTAAAAATGTAGATTAAACTCACAAGTGTGTCATATGGGCTGCATTTTTTTTTGGTGGGGGAGATTCAGAGCTGGTTATTAAACATTACCAGAATACCCCTGAGTCAGTTAATTTGGAAAGATGTGAACATAACAGAGAGAGATGAATAACTGATGGAACTAAGGATTCAGACAGATGAGACAGGATGGAGTAAAGTGTACAGGTGAAGGAAGGGATGAGACTTAGAAATGTATGGTTTTTTGCTCTGGGAACAGGAGGAATGGAAGTGAGAACAGATGACATAGAAGGGAAGTTGGAAGGCTTTCTTTATATGCCCTAGATTGTCTCGGTATCTTCTGAGAATGAGTGGACCAGAATGGAATTGGAAAATTGAGGAGGTAGGAAAGCCAGGCAAGGAAAACGTCTGAAATAGCAGCTGTGGAGAATAATTCAAGGAGTCAACAAGAAATTAATAAAAGAAATGTTGGGAAGGACAATGCAATTACAGTTAAATAGCATGAATTTGTAGAAAAGTCTATCAGTATGATTTTGTGATTTTTTTCTACCAATGTTCAGCCCTGTGAGAGAGGGAAGAGAAAAACTGGACAACACAGACAACTCAAAATTAGCAGGAATTTGGGGCAAGGTGTGGGAGAAGCTAAGTGACACCATAGATAGAGAACTAGGCCTGGAGTCAGGGAGATTCTCCTTCCTGAGTTCAAGTCTGGCCTCAGACACTTACTAGCTGTGTGGCCCTCGATGAGTCATTTAATCCTGTTTGCTTCAGTTCCCTCATCTGTAAAATGAACTGGAGAAGGAAATGACAAACCATTCCAGTATCTTTGCCAAGAAAACCCCAATGGAGTCACAAAGAGTTGGACCTGACTAAACAACAACAACCAATTGGGTAATGGGAAAAGTAAGAAGTCAAGGAGATGAGAAACCCTAGAGACAGATGAGAATATACCTTAAAAGACTGGCCTCTGTTTCTTTCTGGGTTTATCGTGGTAAGAGAGAGAATAGAGGGGCACGGCACTGTGTTTCCCCTTTCTTGACATGAATAAATTTATTTTAGTATAAGCTCCCCTTTCAAGTGTACATGAGCAGTCACTTCTCATCTCCAACCTTGCTTTCCTTTCCTTTAATCCAACTTTCATGCAAGGAAGCCAAAAGACAAATATAATCTACCCTTTCCTGAAATCTAATAGCCAATTAGAAAGTTCTGGTCTCCTCTTTACTCAAAGTCTACAAAACAACACCAAGACTAACTGCTGACCAATTGTGAACCCCATTAGATGATGTGTTTTCTCTATATTCCAAGTATTGTGGGAAAGTGTTCACATTCAGGAGCCCATGTTCTCCACAAATTCATATTTCTCTATGTGCCAAGTGATACTTCTCCATGCTTAACCTTATCACAAATGTAGGAAATAAAAGACATTTTTTCCTAACTTGTTTTCCAAATTGTAATAAAATGAGTTTTCCTGCTATGACAAGATGATGGGCTAGGAGAATAGAGTTCAGGACCAAAAGTCATGCATAAAGAAAAAGTACAATTAGTAGGTGTGAATGCTCCTGGAGAAGTATCAGATAATGTTGTGGTCAAACAAAGGAAGCTCAGAACTGGAGGAATTAGAAGTGAAGCACTTCATAGCAATGAGGAAATCCAAGATGGCCCTCTTACTAAGTGGAATGGAAATGAAAGGTATTGAAAGTAAGGAACCCAAGGAATCCTGAACTACATTCATGGATTTTGTTTCATAAAGTTCATATGTTGTTGTTGCTTGGTTGTTTTTGTCATGTCCAACTCTTTGTGACCCTATTTTGGGTTTTCTTGGCAAAAATACTGGAGTGGTTTGCCATTTCCTTCTCCATTTCATTTTAAAGATGAGAAAACTAAGGCAAAAAGGGTTAAGTGACTTGCCCAGGGTCACACAGCTTGTAAGTATCTGAGGCTAGTCTTGCTGACTCTAGACCCAGCACCCTATCCACTGTGCCACCTAGCTGCCCTATAAAGTTCATATAGAAATTAATAAATATTTTCAATGATAACAGCATTTTCATACAAATAAGTCTATTTAAAACCACCACCTAGCTTTATGTTGTTGTAATAATGGTGATGGGTAATGATGACGACGACGATGATGATAGGCATTAATATAATGCCCCAAAGTTTATGAGGTGGTTGTACCAATTACACTATTATCCACATTTTATATTGAAGAAATGTTCAATGACTTCCCAATGAACCCTCAGCTAGTCAGAGTAAAGGGTGACGTTATTGCTTCAAGTTCAGTCTATGCCACTGTCCAACACACCGCTCTAGTGAAAGAAAATGAGAAGTGATGTCTCAACCTACAGAAATTTCAGTGCATTTTGTTTCTCCATTTTAAATCACTGGAGATATTGTGTCTCAGTTGAGCTCTTATAGGTTTTCCTCATTTAAAAAAAGTCTCTAAACCTGAATATGTCTCATAGTTTCTGTACTTCTTCTAACTCTAAGTCCCATTCCTCCTGGAAGAACTTCTGTTGATTTATAGTTTGAAGAATTAATCTAGAATATTGAACCTCTGGGGTCTGGGAGGAAGAAAAAAATTAGTTCAGATGGTAACCCCCAGCTTTGTACAAAAGTTGTGCAAATTCCCAGTTTCTTTTCCAGCATAATAAGTGTTTAAAAGCTTAGCAAATAAAGTCCTAAAAATGTAATTGTAGCTTGGTAGCACTATTAAATATGTATACTGTGGTCTTTTTGACAATTGTATTAATCCCTTTACAAAGTCTTCAGAAGTTTCATCACAGAAGCATGGATGCTGTTTTGATCTATTTATTACTCTTAAGTGTTCAGAGAACTGTCCCTATTTTCTAATTAACACTTTTAAAGATAAAAAGCTATGTATTAAATCAATCTGAATGATGGTTGTTTGTGAATCCCACAAGATAAGGCAATTTGCATGTTCACTTTGTACTTACAAACTAAATCTGCACATCTCCAAAGCAGCTCCTTATAATGTAAACCTTTTGTGAGTATTTGTAACTTAAAAGAAAGTTTGGCCCAGTACAGAAGCAGTGCCAATTATCTAAAGGACTTCTTTACTGAGCATGATTAAGATACAAAAATATTAGGTTCTTATTGTACATTGTTTGCTGTGGAATTTGAGGAAATTACTTTGCAAACATTAAGTAGTTTGGGTGGTTGGCTTCTCCCATCCCCCCCCCCCACTTGTTTCAAACTAATATAGCTCCTTTCTCAAAGAGCTAACCACTTTTATTTTTTTAAGTAACCAGTTGCCACTCACTCTGGGCAAAATCTCTTTGATACAAATTAAATTGCTTACTGATGAAATGCACCTTTCAGCGACCTGTTTGAATTTAGGCTGATGATCTAGAACACTTCAGGATGTGAATTCCAGCATTAGTGCTAAATCACAATGGCAATTTATTGAATTTTCTGGATTGATGAGTCAGCACTCTGAGATGTTTACCAAATTAGACTTCCAAGAACAATAGCCCTGCTCAAATTAAAGCAAAGGAGGGCTTTTACTGCAGATAATGATTATTATTTTCACATGGTCATTTTGTGGCATATTCGCATTTGTGGCAGATGCCTGCAAGGCACTAAGGCACTCAGGTAAGAATTTTTTCTTCTTTTTCCTTTTAACTTTGCAAAATCTGCTTTCATTTTATAATACTACTTAGGTAACTTGCAAACCATGGGGGGAAAATTCTACTTTTCCCAAAAGGGAAATAATCACTCCCCTCTCCAATCCGTTCAGTTTCATGGTACTGACTGATGAGTTTAAAATCATAGGGCCACTAGTATCTAGTAGGCCCCATTCAAGCTTTACATTTCATCCCAGGCTTCTGACTCCCCCACACTTTTCCCCTGCATACTGTAATCCAATCCACACTGCCTTAGCCATTAGAAAAAGCAGAAAATTAATCAAGTCCTCTTGGAGTCGACACTATTCATCATCTCTTTGCCTTCCCAAACCAAAACACCCTTTGGCTGGCAACCTGCTTTCTCATAAGTGTTACTTCCCCTTTCAGAATGTAAGCTCTTTGAAGTTTTTGTAGTCATATCCCTAGCACTTAGCCTAGTTCTTGGTCAAATGCTTTCAGTGAGGATGAACAAGGCCTCAAGGTCAGCTACCACACTGAGGGTAAATTCTCTGACTTGAAAAGGCTACAAGCCAAGACCAAAGTGGAGGGAGTGTTGGTGCATGATTTTCTGTTTGCAGATAATTGTGCACTCAATGCAGCCTCTGAAGCTGAGATGCAAGAAAGTATGGATCAGGGGCGGCTAGGTGGCGCAGTGAATAGAGCGTCGGCCCTGGAATCAGAAGGACCTGAGTTCTGAGCCGGCCTCCGACACTTAATCCGCACAAACAAAAACCTAGCCGTGTAACCTTGGGCAAGTTACTTAACCCCAATTGCCCTAAAGGGGCGGCTAGGTGGCGCAGTGAGTAAGAGCGCCGGCCTCGGAGTTGGGATGACCCGAGATCAGATCCGGCCTCAGAAAATGAGCACCCACGCATAAATAATGACTAGCCGTGTAACCTTGAGCAAGTTACTTAACCCCAATTGCTTTAAAAAAAAAAAAAAAGAAAGTATGGATCAATTCTCTGCTGCTTGTGCTAATTTTGGCCTAACAACGCCAAGAAAACATAAGTGCTCCACCAGCAACCACCACACCATCCATATGTGGAACCATCCATCAGTCACAGCAAATGGAGAAGTTTTGAGTGCTGTGGATAAGTTCACTAACCTTGGCAATGTACTTTCCAGGGATGTACATGTTGATAACAAGGTTGACGCACACAATACCAGAGCTAGCCCAGTGTTTGAGAGGCTCTGAAGGAAAGTATGGGAGAGAAAAGGTATCAGACTGCCTACCAAACTGAAGTTCTACAAAGCAGTGGTGCTGACCTCATTGTTGTATACCTATAAAACTTAGACAAGTATACCAGTGGCAGGCCAGGAAACTGAATCGCTTCCATTTGAATTGTCTTAGGAAGATTCTGAAGATCACCTGGCAGGATAAGATACCAGATAATGAAGTCCTTTCTCAAGCTAAATTGCCAAGCATTCAAACTGCTTCAGAGAGCTCACTCCAGCTCTGATGGGCTCAAAGTTCAAATGTAAAATGTACACTTGCCAAAAAGACTATTTTATGGAGATCTCACACAGGACAAGTGTTCACATGGTGGTCAGAAGAACTGATACAAGGTCTCTCTTAAGAACTTTGGAATTGATTGTGTGACATGAGAGACACTGGCACAGGACCACTCAGCACAGCATGTCCACATCAGAGAAGTTGCTGGGCTCTATAAGCAATGCAGAATTGAAACAGCCTAAAGAAAAGTTAGGATGCACAAATTTGTAGTATCCACCCCAAATGTTCACATGGACTATTTGTGCCCGACCTGTGGTAGAGTATTCTGAGCTCATATTGATCTAATCAGGCACAACTGGACATACCGAAACTTGGTTCTAACATAATGATGTAATTTTGACCTTCTTTGAGAATGAAGGACAACAATCAACTTAGCCTAGTGCTTGGTACTACACATTAAACACTGAATAAATGCCTTTTTCCCCCAGTCATTTTCCTTGAAGCAAACATGTTTTTCTTTTAATCAGATAAGTTAAAGAAATAATATGTTAGATGGTCAAATCGGCATCATTTGTTCTTGATCGATATCAAATTTACATTTCCTATTTTAGAAAAAGATCTATCATATATAGTTAGTACCAGACAGATTGATACTATGAAGCTCTTTGGGGTAAGAGAAGAAATGTTTAAAATGCAAAAAGTAACTTTTATCTAGCTGAATTCTTTTGAAGCAAGTTACTTTGGAAGAAAACAGCTTTTTTGCTATATGTCCACTTACTACGAATACCTTTACTAAGTTACTCATTCAGTAATACTGAAGGGTACTCTCATACTGCAAAGACCAGTGAGTGAAGGTTAGACCACATTTTGAGCCCATATTTTATTATCAGATTATGAAAATACCATAGCAACTTCAGCAGACAGTAAATAGAATATTAGGAAAGTCCTAGATGGATTCTACGAAACTTCCAAGCTGTAGCTCCAGACAAGTTATTTAACTTTTTAATAACCTGGGGCAACTCTAGAATTTATGTAAGTTTATAGCTGAGTTGCAATCTGCCTCAGGAGAGAGAGTTCCTACACTGAAGAAATTAGAGTGCCTTGTTATTAAAATGTCTATTACTTCCTAAGATGCATTAATGCATTTTTCTTAAATGTTACTTGCCCCTCCCTTGACAACTATTTTTTTTCCTTTCTTCTCTCTCCTTCCTTTCTTTCCTTCTGTTTCCTCCTTCCCTCCCTCTTCTTTCTAACATCTTATCATTCCTTTGTTTCCAATTCTTCTCCCTTTCCCCTCTTTCCTTTCTTTTCTCCCTCCATTATACCAATTCTCCTATGATTTGAATAGAACTATTTTCAAGCAAAGGTCTGTCTTATTCTCCATAAAAGCTAGTCTTTCTTTAATTTATGCTTAGAATGGTTGGAAGATCATTCAGCCTCAGGCAGTGGTTCCTCTAAAATGATTTAGTTGGAACCATGCCCAAAGGTAGAAGGACTATAGATATACCTTCCAAAGTCTCTTCCAGTCCTACTATTCAACAATCAACACAACTTTTTTCTTTTTTTCATAAGATGCATCAGGACATTTGTAACTATTTCCTAAAGAACTTTGAAATTTCCCTACACACATTTAGGCAAACGTATCTTCGAAATCTAATAGCTCCATTATGAAGCTGTCACTGACACCAAAGTCAGAATAATCATTCAAACTCTTCACTTGCTTTACAAACTGTTTTCTTCCTGTAAATGCCTCCTGCTCTCTTTTCTATTCCATAGACTTCCTTTTTAGCTCTCCCCTGTCCATGGTTTTTCCCCTCTCCTATGCCCTTTCATCCAGACTTCAACCGACAGGGTGCCAATATGTGGAAGTAGTTATCTCAGGTCTAATATCCTTGCAGCCAGGCTTGGTGTAGTTGCTTAAGTTAAAAGGTCCGCAATGTTTGCCAGCTTCTCTGGTTCACAGATGTCTTAGGATGCAGTCCCACCCTAACTGGGTTACAGCAGTGGGATTTGCACATGATCGAGGAGCCAGAGCTTTTACAGACCTTTGGAGACTTTTAGATGGACTTCAACCAAAGGTAGGAAAGCTCTTCAGAAAGATATCTTGAGTATTTGCCATTCTTTAAACACCCAAAAAGTTTCCATTTAGGATTCAGGTGGGACTTTTTTTTCCTATAAATGTATCCATTTATTATATATGTGAAACTATAGTTATGAATAACTTAAGTTTAATCAGACATCCTTCTGAAAATGCAAACTGAAAGCACACTTTCCTTTCTCATTAAATTCTATTATACAAGGAAAAAGATCTAAGTATAACTGTAACAAGATCTAAACAGAACTGTTAAACAGAAGTACAGTACTGCCTTGTAAACAGCACAAAATGAGAAGGTTTTTGGAAGGTTTGTTACTTTGTTCTACAGAGGCTGGCACTGCAACATAAAGCAAATTCTACACCCGACTATTCAATATGGCTATTCAGGATCATCTGAAATCCATTTTCCAATCCCTGAAAAGGGAAATATTTCACAAAGAAACTGGTATCACCTAAAGTATTTAACTATCATTGTTCCTAAATTATATCACTGCTAAGGGCCGGTTTGGATACTCTGGGATGGGGTAGATAGCTGGTGCTTGTTTGCCAGTTATTCTAGGGATAAATGAAATAAACAAAAGACTTTGGCCTCTATGGACACTAAGATAATATAATCAGTAGATAAATGAAGTAAAGAAAGGAGAAGATGAGATGTAAATCGAAGAAAGAAAAGCAGGGAGTATTAAAAAAAAAGGTATGAAAGAAAAGATGGAAGGAAGGATGAAGAGATAGGAGAATAAAGAGAAATTAGAGAGAAAGAAGAGAGAGGAAAGAAAGGAGACAGAATGGACAGAAAGAGAAAAGGAAAAGAGAAACAGAGAGAAAGGAAGAAAGAATGAGAGAGGAGAAAGAGAAACAAAGGAAGGATGGAAAGAAGGAAGGAAGGAGGAAGAGAAAAGAAGAGAAGGCAGGAAAGCCTTAAAAAAAGAAATATAAAAAGAAATAAAAAAGATGGAATGGAAAAGAGAGAGGGAAGGAAGGAAAGGGCTCAAGCTAGCATAGGAAGTAAGCATATTGACAATTCAGTTACTAAACACGTTGAATTTTCACATTGGATCAGCAAAAAGTTAGAAAGCACAGGTGTTTCTGTAATTGTGATACATTGGGAAAATTCACACTGTTAAATGAGCCTCATATTCTCACTTCCACCTGTGTGATACAGAAACATACTGTTAGTATACAGGGCTATAATCAAAAAGATGCCAAAATAAGTACTTGAGGATTGAAGACCTGCTAGAGCTTTCTGCCTCATTCTCCCTTATTTATTTAATCATAGAATTTCCACATTTATATTTTAGTATGCTATTAATGGGACACATTTGTTGCATACTTTGGTAGAATAACTTTAAAAATAAGTCAAGATTATTGAAAGAAGACAAGAAAAAGATTTTCAAAAATTATTTTTAATATTTTGATTGAAGTATTGTCCCACAATGAGGAAATGTAGTTATAATTGAAAGAAAAGCAACACAAAGGATACACATTCAAATCCTTTTGAACTTCCAAAGATCCCAATGTGAGAAAAACAATGACATTTCAATGCAGAACTAAACAAGGAGGTTGAGTGAAAACTATGACTAGAGGTTCTGAAAGCATAAGCTAGAATTTTCAGGAACAAGAGGAAAACAAAGTAGATATATGGTTAACTTCCTTACAATGCTGGATAGGACAAACAATCGTGATTGCTGATGAATGCATTACATTGGTCATTTTCTATAAGAAGTTATCAGTTATGGGAAAAGTCTGCAATAAGGGGACAACTATTTTAATTTTTAACAATTAACTTAGAAAGGTTTTCTCTGCTTTTCCTTCCTATTGCCTATATGCTTGTCTTTTCTTGTTCACTTACAGTTTACAACATAAAATGATCACAACCCCTGAATGTTTCACCTCATATATTTTATGACTATACGTACAAGTTAATTTGATGTCAAGTACCCATATCTAAAATGGGTGGATTTTCTATATCACAAGGTTATGAGGCTTGTGAGACAAAATATTTCTCCCCTTTGTGGAGTTAAATCACCCTACTTCCCTGCCAATACTAAAGGATATTGGAAGGGGGGGGAAATGTGCTATGTGCCTCTGTGTGTATATATTATGGAATGGAGAGAGAAAGGGGAAAGAAATTGAAAGAGAATCTTGAATAAGTGTTCTTTCAAATCTTCACGAAATAACTGGTTCCCATATACACAGCAAGTGGGGTGTTAAACACGAATGTTTCCCTATTATAAATGCAGCTGGTTAAGAGCAAATAATTTGATATTGAAAACTGACAAGACATTTATACTTGATGTATACTGCTGTTTAATCACAAAGCAAGTATTGCAACAATATGCTGGTTTCTTACAATATCTAAAAAGAGATTTCATTAAAATACATACAAGAAACACCAAAACAAAGGGTACTAAGCATCTCACCCTTTCAGATGACCTGTCTTCTACAAGTATATATCTTGTTCATACCTCATTCACATGCTGTCTCTCCCATTAGGATGTCAGCTCTTTGAGGGAAAGAACTGTGTCTTTGTAACCCTTGTGCTTAGCACAACGATTAGCATATTATGTAACTTTTTCTTTATTTGAATGGACATCTCACTAAGGAGAGCATCTCTAATTTACTTGGGATAGAGAAGCCATCCTTTCCTATTAAATTAATTTGCAAATGCTTCTTGGTAAGGTCTTTAGTTTACAACATTCAAGTGTCTTTGATAATTCTCTAAAAAATAAGTAATGCCATTACAGTTATGTTTCTGCTTCATTTTGGACCCCAATTCCCTATCGCTCCATCTTCATTAAGTAACAAAAACCTACCAGGGTTATTTATGCATCAATTTCCACTTTTCATTTTCCACTTTCCCCATTTTTTAAAAATGGCCTTTTCTTCTTGGTTTTGTGAGCACTCAGGTCAACAACACTCAAAGCCTGTTACACAGTAAAGGGAAATCAAGTCAACTCCACCATGCCATAAGCAAGTACCTTGACTGCTTATTCAGGAAGCCATTTTGAATTGTAGAATTCAGTAGGCACTGCTTCCTAGTGTCCTTATTCATTGAATAAGATAACATTCTCTCAGTTATGCTTTTTTGCCAAATCTGCTCTGAGATTTACCCAAATTCCCTCACAGACCAAGAAAATAAAATGTGTGCCATTTTAAGAAAAATTGTTAATACCCCTTTCAGCCCCAATTTCTTTGCAGTATAGGGAGAAATGACAACTGGTAAAGGGCATGGTGGCAAGAATTTGACTTCAAGTTAAATAAAGACTGTTGTTTCCAGTTGCTCATTTGAAGGACTAGAGAGATCCAATGGTTGGGGCAGCTAGGTGGTGCAGTGAATAGAGCACCAGCCCTGGAGTCAGGAGGACTTGAGTTCAAATGTGGCCTCAGACACAACACAAAAAACTAGCTGTGTGACTTTGGGCAAGTCACTTAACCCTGCCTTACCCCTTCCAAAAATAAAAGAGAGAGGAGAGAGAGAGAGAGAGAGAGAGAGAGAGAGAGAGAGAGAGAGAGAGAGAGAGAGAGAGAGAGAGTGGGGGGGGTAGAGAGAGGGAGAAGGAGGGAGAGGAGGAGAGAGAGGAAAAGGGAGAGGGAGAGGGAGAGAGAGATCTGATGGCATTCCAGGTAGGGCTCTGCTCCCTGTGGGGAATTAGAAATATCTGACTGAAATCAGAGATGGGTCCTGATCCTTGTTAGGAACATCCATAGATAGTAAACAGGTGCTGGGCCTAAAGGCCTTGGTCACAACTTTCTTCAATGAAAAATAATAATGAGTTGTAGCATGTTTGTCAGAAGTTGGGGACTTGCTGAGTCGATCAGTATCAGATAAAACAAGAACTCTCTTGAGTGGTTTGCCCATTAATCTCTCATCCATGGAGCCATGGATCAGATGGCAATGTGTCATTCCTAGCACAGCTCTTCCTTTGCTATCCTCAGACACACAGAATAAAGCACCCATTTGCTGACTAGAAAAATTACAGTTGAGGTCGGCTGATGATGCAGTGCAAAGAAGTCTGTTCTTATCCTCAGCTTTTGGAGAAACAATGCCCATTACCACCTTTCAATAGCTACACAGTCAATTACTGAATATTTGGGAATCACATCCAGCCATACTTTGCTGGTAATTTGTACCCCAAAATGCATTCTTAGTACCCTTCAAAAGGGCCAACTTGTGCTATGGGTCTAATGTAGAATAAAGCATTTATGGGGGTGGGAGGAAAGCATATTAAACAAAACCAGATTATCACCAAAATACACAAAATACTAGAAACATGGAAATGATTTTCCATTTCACTGTAAAAAACCTTAGGAGGCCATGAGTTAACTAAAGCAAACAGAACAAAAACTGAACGGAAAGAAGGTACAGTAGCTACTTTCTTGAAAACAAAACCAATCTTTTCATTCCTGCCATTTGTTTGAATTCTTCCTCCGGGCAAGCTGGACAGCTGCACTAGTAGGTTTTTTAGTCATGGGTTGTAAGCCCCACCTGGCTAGATTTGTTTAGCAGACAGCTGGCAGAATTAAATAAAAAGAAAAGAACAGGGACACAAAATGCTTCCAAAACAAAAAGCTGAAAGAATACTTTTTGGATGTTTTAGCCTTTTAGAGGTTTACGGTGTCTCTCCACTTCTCCTCCTCTCCTCACCCCCCACCCAAAATATACGGTGCATGAATATGTTTAGAGGATATTTTCTCTCAATTATAACTCTGAAGCTGGGTTGAAAAAATGCATAATAAATGAAAACAGTCGAATAAGCATGTCTTGAACAACTTTTTTTTTTGTTTAAAGAAAAAAAAAGAATCCCAATTTGCAGTTTATAAGTCCCCAAGAATGACATCGGTTTTAAATTAACATTTTCTTTTTATTTCTGCATTTTCTTTGCTATTTTTTAAAGCCAATAAAATAGATTTTCTTCATCTGGAATGTTCTTTCTAGCTTAAAGATAAGGAGTCTAAAATTGTGGGAATGGCATCCCTTTGCATCTGTTTCTCTCACAAACCTATCAAATATCTAATTTTTGGCATTACTGCTGGCTCCGACAGGGGGATGACATAAACCAGCTTTGTGGTTACATGTTTCACTTTTAATCTCATGGAAATGAAAGTCAGCACTGAAATGTCCCCCTTTACATGTGACAATATGGGACTCTCTTCCAAGAACCCAAGCAAAGGGGCGTTAACCTGGTTAAGCTTAATATGGAGCATATGCAGAAGTGTCATGCATTTTTTATGCTAAAACACACAAGGCAAACCTGCCTGGAGCTGAGCTTTCCTGGGATCCCTAAGCCAGGCTCCAAACAATGAAAACCTTTACAACTTGGTGGCAATGAAAAGCCCATAGAAGAAAGAGAGAATGTGCAAGAATCAGGAGATTAAGGAGCTTACTTAATAACCACACATCTTCTGTGTGTTTTGTCTCTTTCCATAAATACTGTGGGACTTGTGGAATATTTCAACCATCACACGTTTCACTAGTTAGCATGGGGAGAATCGAGGCTTTTCATTACACGCAGTAAATATAGTATGAAAGGCTCAAAAAACAAAATGGTTTGGATGTAGTCCTGATTGGAGGAACTCCATGAAAATAGATTCCAACTGCATCTAAAAGGGAGGGGGGGTGCTTATATTTTTTTTTAAAAAAAGACAGCATGAGGAAAGGAACATTAATACCGATGGCATCACCAGCACCTATGAAATGACAATGGATGATCTGTGGTTGGGCCTGGGGTAACATCACTCAGAAATCCAGCCCTATTTTCATATTTCATGAAGATGTACCAAATATTAAGGATGACGCCAGGAAACAAGCGCTAACTCATTACATAATACTTGCTTTCCAGAGCAAAAGCCTGACTTGGCCCTTCTCCACTTCAGCCTATACATCTCTTTGCAACATAGACTTTATGGAGCCTGGCGTGATATGTTCATTTCAGAGTCCTCATTCTCCCAAAGCACTGATATCAATATCATACACTTCAAATAGAAGGAAGGGCTGTGCAGGCTTAATCTCTGGGGCCCAAGTAAGCGGAACATTGTCTCCAGGGATCCTGTTGGCAAAGAGCAAAAAGACAGTGTTACTGTATATGATTTCACGTGCTTATGAAAATGGGGACCCCATCAAAGACTGAGTAAACAGGCATGGTGAGAAGGGAGGAGAAAGGTCATCCTAAGTTTCTGTCTGACCCCTAAAGACAAACCAATCTTTGCTGTCATCTAACAGTGTTCTATTTAACTTGATAGATACAGTTACATGTATCTGGCCAGATTACTGCAGTTCTATGCATCTTCTCTGTTGTACCAGTGGCTTGACAAAATTAAAAGCCAGAGGATGTGTGGATGTGTGTGTGTGTGCACATGTATGCTGGGTTGCATCTCTCTTCTGCCTTTCTAACAAATATATATATATAGCACACCCACTCCCCATATAAAGGAATTCCCCACAAATCACAAGCCCTATATTTGAATTATTTTGTAAACCTTCTATGTGAACCCACCAAGTCTATCCTAGATCATCTTGCATCTCAGCCAACTTCTTTACTAAGGAAAACTGATTCCTGTTTATTTCTTTCGGAAAGGAGAATCATGATGAATTTTAATAGGATAACCCCCTACTGTTAGAAAATCTCCCTCCTTTGGCTGTGGGAGCTTTGAAATACGTAAATCAGAAATAAGCTCAGATTTTTTTTTTTTAAAAAAGAATCCTACAAGTTTGAAGCTCAGCCTTAATAATTGGCTCAACATCCAGTTGTTTTTTGTTTGTTTGTTTGTTTTCATCAACCCAATGAACAACACATCATTCTGTTACTGTGTTAAAAGACCCCTTAATTGCAAATTGACCTTTAATTTTTAACAGAATACCCAACCTCTGGCAGTGTTTGATTTCTGCAGGAAAATTAATATCTGTTTCTATTTTTGTGTGCTTATGTTATCTTTGGGTCTAGGGTAGAGTTAGCAAAGTAAAAATTTCTGGGATGAAGAAAGCAACTACTTATACAATTTTCCCTCTAAAATGTGAATTCTGCACACATGACAGGAAGAATTTATTATATTCAGTTAAAAAAGACTACAGACTGTAGATTTGCTCTGAACTACAATGTTTATGTGCACATATTACACATTTCTATATTATCACATTTATAGAGTACTTTAAGGTGACAAGGTAATTCTTATGCATAGTAATTTACCAAATTTTCCAAACAAGTGAATAACAGAGTTATAATTTTAACTGAAGGCTTACCATTCCAAGAACAAAGCTCTTTCTACAACCTAACACTGGCTTCTTACATACATACATCTGTAAACATATGTGTAGATGGATACAGAATATGTGATTTAATTTATATAAGGTACTCCAAGTACAGAAATTCCCTCTACCAATACAGAGCAGCAATTGTTTTACAACTTATAGTTATTCTTAGAGAGTTCCTGGAGTCACTAAGGGGTTAAGTAACTTGTTTAGTGTCATATAACTAGCATGTGTGAGAGATAGGACACAAACTCAGGGTTTTCTGACTATGCTATCTCTCTTCCATGAGCATATGCACATACGTACATAATGAATACTGTATATATGCAATACATGTGTGTAAATGTGTATATATGTATACAATACACATTTGTGAGTATTAAAAAGGTATTGTTTTCATAGTGGGAATGAAAGATGTTCAACAAAGTCTTACCAGAGACCAGGGCCAGGAAAATGGAAGAGTTTTGTCATAATTTTCTTTAAGGAAAAGTTGAAGGAATAAAGGTCATTTATATAATAATCTTATAAATGTTTGTCTTTTTTCAGGGGGGAGGTGCATTTTAGTGACACTAGTATGTTCTTAAGTAGATTATTTATAATTAAAATATCAATGTAATAGTAGCATTATCGGGTTTAACAAAAAAAGCTGAAAATAAACTGTGTGCTCAATGTTTGGGAATGGCTGGATAAATTATGGTATATAAACAACCTAATACCATTATGTGGTAAAGAATGATAAATATGAAAAAGTCATGAAAACATGGGAGGACATAGAGAAGCAATGATGCAGGGAAAAGACAGTAGGGTCAAAAAGAAACATATACAATGACTACAACAATGTAAATTGACAAAATCAAAATTGTAAACTGTAAAAGTCAAAATTGAAAGGCAACAAAACTTGTTAAATAATTGTCAGTGGATGGTAGTATCAGATTTTCAAAGATAAAGAACACTTATCTGTTAACAACTGACTGTCAAAAAAATTACTATAATGAGAGATCTCGTGGAGTATTTGTTGGAAAATGTCTTCTGTGTCCAAATAAGATATATCAGTATATTTTTTAAAATGATACATGTTAAATTCTGAGCATACCAGAAAAAATTAATTTTCTCCTAATACCTGTATTTCTTTTCCTTGAGAGTATTGATCTACTCTCTTGGTGTGTCTCATGCTTCCCAAATTAAAGAGAATTTCACAGACCATATATATATATACCTAGGGATCACTTCCCTATTAGTAAAATGCAACTAGTTCTTGTGTTGAATGCAGTAATCACTGGGTGCCAATGTACACCAATGTGGACTGGGAGAAATGAAGGCTAACTCTTCCAAGGGAAACTACAGGAGAACTTTAAATCAGCAGAATGCAATTACCCAAGTTGGAATTCTTCCAGGACACCAAAGTGAACTCTAAAGGTGGGTAAATTGAATAGCAGTTCTCCTGAATAGCAAGAATAGACACTATATCCCTTATGTAACAGATACCCTTTATCAGGTCATCTATACTTTCAATCAACTCAATGCAGGAAACATTTAGAAATGTCTGCTATGTTCAAGGCACCACTACTAATATAAAAACAAAACATTTCCTTCCCCTCATGGAGCTTATAACTTACTAGAAAGATACATCATGTACACAAATAAACAAAAAAATCATGCACAAAGTTATTTTTAAAAAAGAATGTAAATAATGGGGGTGGGGGTGGATCAAGAAAATCTTCCTGTAGAACCTGAACTGTGATTTGAAGCAAGGTAAGGATTCTACAAAATAGAGGTGAGGAGGGAGCACATTCCTGACATAATAGGCACATGGAGGTGAGAGATGGAATACCATGTGACTTTGCAGCAGTGCTCATAGATACCAATGGAAATCAAGAGTGTCACTCACTCCCAATCACTGCTGGTATCATATGGACCATTTGTGATCATTCACTTGACAATCTTCTGAGCTCCTGAGAAGAGAGAAGAGAATCTATTTCTAAGTTGAAAGGGGAATAAAAGATCCCTATTGGGACGTCTGAGGAAGAGAAGACTAAAGAGTAGCTGGGTGAAAATTAATATCTTGGCCAGGGTTCTTAAAAAAAATTCCTACCTCTACCTAATAGTACTTCTCTTCATGTGAGGAACCTCCTTAAGTACTTCTCTCAATACAGCAAGTACCTGGCTATACTCCTTATTAGTCTGGGAAAGTCATCTATCCTTTCTGAGCCTCATTTCTAGAACCAATAAAATGGAAATTATATATATATATATACATATATATGTATATATATGTATGTATATATATGTGTGTGTGTGTGCATGTGTATATAAAGCATGTTATACAAAATAGAATATTAGTATGATCATTTTATACTATGTAACATAGGTGGTAGAATATTATCATAATAAAGGAGTTTTTAACCTCCTGGGATCTTGAGAACATTTTTTAAAATGTTTTGCTACTTATATTCTAATATAATTTGATTTCCTTGTAATCATGCATGTTTTATTTTACACATTTAAGAACATTACTCTGAGAAGGGGTTCACCAAACTGCCAAAGAGATTCAGGACACAAAAAAGTTTAAGAGCACCTACCATCATGCCTTATAGATTATTCTATTAATAACTATTTATATGTGTATCTATGCCTACACACACACACACATTTCTGTCCCTTTCCCCCGACTAATATTTCAAGCACTTTTCAGTTATGGTCTTGTGCATTGCCCAAAGAGGTTGATGAACTATGAACTTGTTAACTAACTAATCAGCATCTATATTGATCATGGTGGACCATCCCCTCAGAGGTGTGTTTGGAAGACTCAGTCAATAAACATCTACTGAACTAAGTGCAAGGCATTGTATTAGATAATTCAAGGGATACACTGAATAATTGATAGATTCTTAAAGGCGGTTGGGGTTTTGATCACAGGAACACTCTCTCTCCACAACCCATGCATACACACACTCAAGAACATGCAGACACATACATGCACATTCAGATGATAATAGATTGCTTTTCAAAAATAGTATGTGGCCACTGAGAGAAACTACCATCAGATTCTGAATGTCTTCTCTTGAGGACTCAACAAATTCAGTTAAACTTTTATTAAGTACCTACTATGTGTAAGACACTAAACTTAAAATTCTGGACAATGACATAGTTTCTGCACTCAAGGAGTGAAAAATCTGAAAGGGTGATATAATAGGCATGGCAATTAGCATAACAGAAATTATAGTATGTTGGGCACAATGGGGATCTGGACAAAATTCACTATGAACATTTGAGAAGGGAGAGAACACTCATTTTTCAGGATCAGAGAAGGATTATGGGAGAACCTAAATGATTGAGATTGTGGTTTCCTTGGGGACTTTCCACTTTAACAGGCTGATGCCCACCACAAAGATTATATGTAGGTGTTTATTCAAGAATTCTGCTCACAGAGCCCCACACACTCACATTAGGACTACAGATTGCTTTTCAGAATGACCATATTGCTACAGGCAGAAAAGATAGGCTGTTGTGTTAACAAAACTCAACTAAAAATCTTCAGTGATATTAAGTGTTTAATGATGCAAAGGGGTCTTCAAGCCATGGATGTTTCTGTAACCCCTTGTGACACTGTAGGCAATATTAGAGAACCATTGAATGATAGGGTTGAAAATAATCTAAATAGGGCATCTAGTCCATCCCCCTGCCTCCAGGCATTATTCCAGGCAGATGGGTATTTATCCTGTTCTTAAAGATCTCCAGTGATCTGAGTACAAAAGACAAGGGTATTTATATCTATGATTTTTTTTTCCTTACCAAATGTGTAATATTTGCCACTTACACCATCTGTGGCAGTTCAGAATGTAGTAAGATTGAAAATTAAACTGATTGATTTCAGTAAAGATAATGAAATAAAAAGGATATTTTGAATTTGTATAATGCTATTTCTCTGAAAGCATCTGATGAAGGATTCATCAAATGGAAAGCACTCATTTAAGGCAGGGAATGGATTAAATATTTGGTATACAACTGAAGATCAGCTGAATTTTCAAAAGTCAGAATGGGAATGACTTAGTTATTGTCTATAGCTATTTAGTTCAGTGGTTTGGTACATGGTTGATAAGACCAATATCACAAGTTAAATTGCTTTAAAAAAATAAAAAAGCCAGGTAGTTTTCCTGTTTCGTGGCTACTGACTGCACCTTTAAGCCCATCCAATCTGTCTTCTTAAATGCATGCCTCTGGTTACAATCCAGACTGAACAAGGCAAGTAGGTGCCTTAGAGGCTTGAGTCCTGCACCCAGAGTCAGGAAGACTTAAATTCTAATCTAGCCTTAGACACTTACTAGCTGTGTGGCCATGGGCAAGTCACTTAACCTCTGTCTATTTCAGTCTTCTTGTTCGTAAAATTGGAAAAATAGAAGCACCTAACTGCCATGGTAATTGTAAGGATAAAATGAGATAATATATATTAAGTGTTTTGCAAAACTTAAAGACTTATATAAATGCTAGCTTTTGAAAAAGAGAACATGTGATTGAGTCAGCACCAATCCATACCCATTACTGGAAAATATATTCAAAATGTCTATCCTATTGACAATTGATCAGTTGCCCAATCTTATATTAAAAAAAACCAAACATAATGTTTATCTACAGAATGAGACTAAGTCATCAGAGAGTTCCCTCAGTTTTATCCTGGAACAAATATCCATGGATCTTAAACTTCAATAAAAGATACCCCCAACTTGGGGAGGCTAGGTGGCGCAGCGAGTAGAGCGTCGGCCCTGTAGTCAGAAGGACCTGAGTTCTGATCCGGCCTCAGACACTTAACACACACAAACAAAATCCTAGCCGTGTGACCTTGGGCAAGTTACTTAAACCCAATTGCCCTCCAAAAAAAGAGCAAAAAAAAAAAAGATACCTCCAACTTACCCTGCTTCATATGGATGTAAAAGCAAAGATTGCCTGCACAACATTTATGCTGCCCTCAAATCTCTGTCCACTAATCCACTTATTCCCATAAGACATTGCTTCAAGAACGCTCTTGTTCTCAAAGTTCTTTTTTTTTTTTTTGCTTTTTTTGGAGGGCAATTGGGGTGAAGTAACTTGCCCAAGGTCACACGGCTAGGTTTTTGTTTGTGTGGTTTAAGTGTCTGAGGCCGGATCCGAACTCAGGTCCTTCTGACTCCAGGGCCAGCGCTCTACTCACTGCACCACCTAGCTGTCCCTCAGAGTTCTTTTCTAATCAAGATATATTTGGTAGTCAGTTCTGCTCAAACCTATTAACAATTCTAGTCTTCTGTGAGGGAACCAAGGCTTTTAAGCAATAGAAAGACTAACCAGCAATATCTTACTAGAGAAAGGAAGAATAAGTGAGCAAAGAATGAATAAATGAAAAAGCATTTATTAAGCATTTATTAATATGTAATTGGTGCTATGCTAAGCTATAGGAATAGAAATATAAAAAACAACATGGTCCCTGTCCTCCAGGAGCTTATATATTGCAATTTTTGTTCTTGTTGTTCAGTTGTGTCCAACTGTCCATGACCGCATTTGGGATTATCTTGGCAAAGACACTGGAGTGATTTGCTATTTCCTTTCCTAGCTCAATTTTATGGATGAAGAAACAAACAAATAGGGTTGTGACTTGCCCAGGGTCACACAACTAAGTAAGTATCTGAGGTCACATTTGAACTCAGGAAGATGAAGTCTTCCTGACTTCAGGTCTGGAACTTTAATCATTTCTCTACCTATCTGCCCCTACACTGTAATAGGAAAAAACAATAAAATGCATGTGGGGTATTCAGGGATGGGTGATTTGGTCCCAGAAGTCAAAGGGGTGGAATAGAGCCATGGGAAGTTGCTTAACACATCCTTTCTCATAAATTCAAGTATTGTTCTTATAGCTAGATACAAAAGGAAGGCACTGGGGAAGAAGAGAAATGTCCAGGTCAGGATCAGAATGATAGAAGTGATGGCAGCATCACTTCTGGTCTTTACAGACTAGAACTATCAGTTTAAGCCCAAATCGTCAGAATCTCAAGCATCTGAGTGGATTCTTGTCTCTAAAACTGACAATGTATTCAATATAGATAAAGACATAGAATCATAGACATTTGAAATGAAAAAGGAGTTTATAGAAATAATGTATCATAACATTGGGGAAAGGGCACTAGCTTAGGAATTAGGAAATATGTACTTGAATCTCAGTTTTGCCACTAATTAACTGTATGATACAGGATAAATCTCATGACATTGCTGTGCTTCTGGTGCTTCAACTGTAAAATAAAAGGGATGGACTATATATAGAGTTCTCAAACTTTTTGGTCTCAAGACCACTTTACACTCTTAAAAATTTCTGAAGACCCCTAAGGAACTTTGGTTTATGTGGGTTATTTTTTTATCAATATTTACTGTAAGAGAAATTAAATTGTCTCAGTATTATGAAAATAGTTTTGACCTCAAAGACCCCATAAAAGTATCCCAAGGACCACATGAGATATTTTGACACTCACTGGGGTAGATGATGTCTATGGTCCCTTCCAGATTTAACAAGTCCTTCTCATCCAATTCCTTCCATTTGTAAATGTGGCAAATGATACCCAAAGGTCAAGTTACTTGCCAAGGATGTAACACTTCATGGATAAATAGGATAATTTAATTTAATGTTGTGATTCGAAAGAATCCATTGAATCTGAAAGAATGCTACCTGTACCACCTTTATTTTTCTCTACTGTGTGCCAAAGTACTGGCTCTTGACCCTAGTTAGCTTTGTAATTGTAACTAAACCATTTCCTGATATGTCATCTTCTAGTTATGTCTTAAAAAGCTACTTTGCATAAAGAAAACACAAAATAAAACCAAGTTGAAGCCTACAATTTCTGGATATAATTCTTTTGAATGCCAGGAAACCTGTTTTTTCCCACACATGTTTCTCCTCAACCCGCCTAGCACTAGACTGGGGGCCCCAGTGCAGTGGGTCCATTTGAGGTCAATAATCATATCAATATTGTAATGAGTGGCAAATCCCATGTAATTTACACATTAAAAGGAGAGAGAAATGCATGGAAAAATCCAGCTCCCCGTTTGTCTAATGAAATTAAAGCCCTTAGCCAAATACTGGCACATGAAAAGAGATGTTTGGGAAGGACTCTCTCTTGCTCTCCCTCCCTCTGCCCCTGAAGAGGACAAGAAGAAGAGGGTGAGTGTTCTTTATTCATGATCTTGCCTCTACCTAAATCATTTGCACAATAAGGCCTCTAAACCAAGGGGCCCAGTCTGGGTGCAAGATTTACACAGAGCTGAGGCTGAGCTGTGATTCACAAAGGCATTATGACTAGTTATTTTCAATGACAATTGTAGAGAGGGGAGAGGGAAATAAAGAAGCAAAGATGGTCAGTGGTTTGGCAGGCAAAAGCACTGAACTGTTCCTCCATCACTCTTCCCCCCCCCCCCCCCCAAGCATCATAAAGCAGATTCTGAGCTTTACCTGACAGTATGATGATTTGACAGTATTTTTATATCCGGTGGTAACTTCACATTATTGTAGTACAAATGGGAATAGAATATGATTTTGCCATACAAAGCTTAAACTTTAGAATGGGCCACTGGCCCAAAGATATGCTTAGATGTAATGACTGGCTTTCGTTGGCTGTCCAAATTCTTAAGTTTCCTTTGGTTTTAAAAGCTAATACTGAAGAACAGATATATCATTACCATTTTAAATGGTCTTAAGATGAGAGACCGAGCTCGGTCTCTCATATATATATATATATATATATATATATATATACATATATAGTTGACCAAAAAAGTAACTTTTCAATTTGAAAGTTAAGGACAAAAAGAGGCAACATAATATAGTGAATATGGTACTGGACCTGGAGTCAGAAAGACCTGAGTTCAAATATTGCCTCACTTACTTACTAGTAGGTTGATCCTGGGCACGCATAAACCCTGGAAGGTTTCCTCATCAGTAAAATGAGTGGGTTGAATTTAATAGCTTTCTGTCTCTCCTAGTTCTAAATCTATGATCCCATGAATAATCACTTGTTTAAACTAACACATATACACTGAATATTCCTGTATGTCACTACAAAAAGTAACTGGCAGTTCCCTAGTGCTTAAGGGTTCATAAAGTATAGTTCAAAGGATATGGAATCAGAAAACCTGAATTCAAATTTTAATTCTGCCATTCACTATCTGTGTGACCTGGTGGAACTGACTTCTGGGCCATAGTTTCCTCGTGTGTAGAAGGCGGGAGGGGGGGTGGGGGGGAAGGGCAGTGTGGGTTTTAAAATTAGATGGCTTCTAAAGTCCCTGAGCTCTAAATCTAAGACTGTAGGTTTCTAAGAATCTTATAAGATAAGTAGTAAAATTATGATCCCCATTTTATAGTTGAGGGAATTATGGCCTAGAGTGAAATAATTTTCCTATGATTACCCAGAAATTAAGTGACAGAGTTCTAACTCAAAACTCAGGTAACCTGAAGTCATAATCATGACTCTTTCCATCACAGAGTGCTGTGTTCCCCATGAACTGACAAAAGGTGACTTAGCATGTGCTTTCTAAACACAGCCCATTTCTTTGCTTGCTTCTTAGTCTATACCTGTGATTTCTTCAATGTGAAGTCTCAGTGTAGAAACACTATGGACCAAAACACATTGACAACTCCTCAATAATTTATAGTCTTAGAGGGAATTCCTGGAAGCTTTCAAATGTTGAATGACTTGTGCATATTGTGTGAGAGGCAAGATTTGAAGCCTGACTCTAAGATTAGTCTGTTATGGTTGATGAGAAAGTAGGAAGAGGTGCAAGGAGGTATTCACATTAGCACTTTGAGGTATGTTAAATGCTTTATAAACATTAACTAATTTAATCTTCATACTCACCCTGCAAGTAATGGATAGGTACTACTACCCCCATATCATCAGTTAGGTGGCATATTGGATAGAGCAGCTGGCCTGTGGTCAAAAAGTCCTATCTTTGTGAGTTCTAATCTGGCCTCAGACATTTTACTTAGCTGTGTGACCCTGAGCAAGGCACTCAATTAACTATTTACCTCGGTTTCCTCATTTATAAAATGAGTTGGAGAAAGAAATGACAAACTACTCTAGTGTCTTTGCCAAGAAAACCCCAAATGGGGTCACAAAGAGTCAGACACAACTGAACAACAACATAAACGACAAAATTGAATCTGCCATAGGTTAAATGACTTAGGCTCATATAAACTCCTTACATTTCACATGGGGAAAATAAAGCCCAGAAAATTTAAGTGACTTGACTAAGGTCATATAGTTAGTCACTGCCACCCTGGGGAAAAACCCCAAGGACTCTTCCCCTAATCATTATTTTGCTGTCTCTTTTTCTGACCTCTGGAGACAATGAGGACTAAGTGTCTGGGGCAGAATTTGAACTGGATCTTCTTGACTCCAGAGTATACAAAAAGGAAGCCAGATCTTATAAGAAAATTATCTAACCTCTTACAGTCATCATAATTGCTTAAAGTCCTAGTGAGGAGAGGGTAAGGAGCTGGGAAGGGAAATGAATGTGTGTGTGTGTGTGTGTGTGTGTGTGTGTGTGTGTGTGTGTGTGTGTGTGTGTAGTGTGTGTGTCTCTGTGTGTGTATGAGTGTCTGTAGGGCCTAAATCGGTATTTCCTTGTCATGGACCACTTTATTTTCCTGTCCCAATCTATAGCTTGCTACTTACTAGATAAGGATTTAAACAGACAAATCATCATTTTTACTTAATTTGAAGACTGGCCCTCTGAAGCAGGGAAGGGTAGCTGTGATATAGCCTCTATTTTCTCTTCTCGAATAGCAAGATGTAAAACAGCAAGATAAAAGCAGTTTAGAGCCCAAGGAAGTGGTTTCAACCAAGTTGTCTAGCATTTGTCTACCAGGATTGTATGACTCATCATGGAGCCTGTGTCTAAGTGTCCTCATCTATAAAAGAAAAATAAGGCAATTCATGCCTGGTGAAGGAAATGGAGGTGAGATGGCCCAATTTGGAGAAAGGACTTTATCAGCCATCTGGTGTAAACTCTTTACTTTTGGTGGTGGGGGGAGCAAAGCCCCCCAAATTATATGATTTGCCTAACATCATACAGCTAGTCAATGTAACCCTGGGGAAAGGGCCCAAGGCCTCTTCCTCTGCTCATTCCACTTCATCCTGTTCAATGGGCAAATGAGGGGTTATATAAAGATGGGGGGAAAGCAATATTATTTAAAAATAGTATTTCCTCCCCTCTGCCAAATTTATAACAGCAGCTAAAGAATGTGCTCTTAAATAATACAGTCTTTACAGGAAAGGCAAAAACTGGACAACCAGAAATAAATTAAATATCTGCCCTTGATTGTCATGGCCAGCACTAGTTTATTGAGCTAATCCTTTATTAGCATGCTAGAGCTTTGAGGAAGATGGTCTTTTTATTGTTTTTGTGGTAACTCTTTATTTTAAGTATCTTATCATTATGAATTCATTTAGTATTGATTGCAATAGCACTGATCATAAAGAATTAATTTGGCATTACCGTGGATGTCATATGCACTTATATAAGAGTTCGGCTATAATTCAAAATTAATTAATATGGTTGAGTGTTATTGCTTTTGCCATTTTATCATTTTTTTAATCTAAGTTTGTTTTATTTTTTTTTTCAAAGAAGGTTAGAAGCCTGAACAGAATCTACAGAGGGCATTTATCTTTAGGGCAATTTCCTCCAGTGATAACTAGAAAATATGAATCTTTTATCTTCCTCAGTGTCCTAGAACTTTTGGGACTCCCTTTCTGGAATGTAGTGATATCAAGGGAACAGGAAACTGTAAGCATTTGGAAAATGTCTAGACCTGATGGGATTTCCCACTTGCTTGAAAACACAGGGGTGAGAAAAATAATTGAAAGCTCATCTGACTCTAATTTCTTTGTCTCCCATAATGATTTGTCCCTGTCAGGGTGTAGGGCCCCAGCAAAGGAGTTGTGTTTACTTACAATTAGGTTAAACAACCATAGGACTCAATTCAGGATACACTTCTAGTAACCTGAGATGACTGAAAACAGGTATTTGTGGTGGGTAAAATGAGGCTGACTAAATGTGTTAAAAGGTCTAATGAGGAGAGGATAAGGAGCTGGGCCCTCTTAGTTATCTCTCCCTGCTCCTGCTGCCGCCTTGCGCATACCATGGCTGAATGAAAGGTCAAAAACATGGAAGTAGTCTTAGCTAAAAAGTGAAGACATTGAACTAGAAATTCATAAGAATTTCTGCTCAGGTTCAAATCCTGTTGACTATGAAATATGCTTTTAATCTATTTTTCCAATTGTAAAATTATAATTATTCCTTGGATGTATCTTTTCTAAAAAATGAAAAATAAAAAGATAAATCATGATTACTCGGGGTCACTCTTTTTTTTTTTTTAAGCAATTGGGGTTAAGTAACTTGCTCAAGGTTACACGGCTAGTCATTATTTATGTGTGGGTGCTCATTTTCTGAGGCCGGATTTGATCTCGGGTCATCCCAACTCCGAGGCCGGAGCTCTTCTTACTGCGCCACCTAGCCGCCCCTTTTAGGGCAATTGGGGTTAAGTAACTTGCCCAAGGTCACACGGCTAGGTTTTTGTTTGTGTGGGTTAAGTATCTGAGGCCAGATCCGAACTCAGGTCCTTCTGACTCCAGGGCTGGCGCTCTACTCACTGCACCACCTAGCCGCCCCATGGGGTCACTCTTAAATGGAGAAAATGCCTGATATTTGAAATAGCAACACTTGTGGGGTGCTGTCGCTCAAAAAAGCACCTTTACCTAAAAAGATAGCCTGTGTTTTGAATACTTGTGCCCCCACCACCCTTGCCACATTGCCCATAATTCTTCTTGTCCCTCCCCCAGAAATTAGGATTCATTTCTTTAGGAATTTTCATTAGGAATTCATTAGGAATCAAGAATTTTCATTAGGAAAACTCATTAGGAATCAAGCAATTTGTATATCCAAGTCTACTATTAAGTGAAAATGATTTTGAAAGAAGTAATATCTTATCATTACAATTAATGATAACTAATATTTCATACAGCCACTAACCTAAAAAAAAAACTCCAGGGAAACGTGATATAGGACATATTTTACATTTTTAAGGAGAGATAGTTCTCATATCCATATTCATATCCTCCACCCTCACCCTAAGGTAAAAGTCCATTAAGGATGGACCTGCAACTTGGTAGGCTGTCTGTGAAGAACAAACCAAAGTGAGGAACACTGGGGCAATATGATGGTTGCAGACACTTGGGGGTCAATTAATATGATGAAAGAGAATCAAACAGAGAAAGGTATGATGGAATCATAAGCTTTAGAACCAAAAGGAGTTTTAGAAGATCAAGTAGGCATAGATCACGTCATGGATCCCTTTGGCAGTCTGGGGTTACCTATAGACCTCTTCAAAGAATAATATTCTTAAATGCACAAAATAAAATATTTGGTATTATAAAGGAAACCAAGTATATTGAAATAAAGTTGTAATTTTTCTCATCCAAGTTCCTGACCTCCCTTGAAATCTATTCTCAGACCTTCTAGGAATCTATGGAGCCCAGATTAACAGTCTCCATAGCATTTTAATGAAGAAACTGTGGCCCAGAGAGGTAGGATAACTTTTCAAAGGTCCCATAGTAAATAGCAGAGCCAAAACTAAAACTCAGTTACTTTCCTTCAAAGCTCTTATGCTACCTCTAACTATCATTATGGCTCCTTGATAAGCCTGATTTAGACCGATTCTGCTTTACAGAAACAATTTTGATAACTCTTAGCCTAAGCTTCACCTTAGATAGGAAAGCCTCTTATAAATAAGGGACTGTGGGTACGTCTCGAAGCTTTTAATGTAAGACCGGCTCAAATTTAGGTTCAATGAACATCCCTGTAAGATGCTCTCTTCTAAATTCTTTTGTGACATCTCCTAATCTCACTTCACCATTATCCCTATATCCCTTGGAGAAATGCCAGCCCTTGACCTATATAATAGAAAGGCCCTCATTTCTGTCTAACTTCTATCATGTTTTTATATTGGGGGATTTGGGAAATTAGCTATCATCTTTGCTAGGCCAAGTTTTCCTCTCTCAACAGTGGTACAGAAATCCCACCATGATCCTTGTCCTTCAAAAAAGGTACCATATGTTCTGTTGGTTAGTGAGAAACAATTAAGATCAGGCATGCCCTACCTAACATTGTTAATTGGTTACATGAAAACATAATGTTAGATGAACACAATATTACAAAAGCACTCAGTTCTCTGGGGAAAATGTTATAAATATGTGACTGGCTCAGTAATGTTACATGATGGGAGTTTTACAACTTTATGGTGGAGTTTGGTTATAAGGTAATAATGTTATTGCAACACTGGTCAGGTAACCTTAGACAGAGAATGTCTGTACAGAAGTTTATACTTACGATTCTGACTATTGTCATTTACTAGATGTCTGTTAGCAACACATTTGCTATGATATAAATCATAGTTCCAGGCCTAAAAATGCCCAAGTCCAGAGGAATCTCCTATCTAATTTCCTGATGGTTGAGAGACAAAAGAAGACTTAAAATGACTGAAATAATTTAGCCTCATTTTTTTTGGCCCTTTCCATCAGTATTATGAAATTCCAGTGTGAAAACTCCTTCTACCAATGCAGATTGGCAATTCATCCATAATTTACAGACTTGGGGGGTTGCCTAAAGGCATTGAGAGCCTAAGGGTTGCCAGTGGTCATGCTGTGTCAAAATATGTCAGTATGTGCCAGATGTAGGACTTGAACACAGGTCTGTAAGGTCTAGTCATCCTAGCTTGAAGATTTCAGATTAGCATGTGTTTCACTTGCAAACATTTTGGGATGATTTCAATGGTATCAGGATCTCTTGCTTGAGCAGCTGATCAAAAGATGTTCAGCACTTATCGAGGACTCTGTGAACATAACCATTCACCCTTAAAAATTAACAGACGATGTCACGGAGGTAGGAGGGTATTCTTTATTTGTGCTATGGGAAGCAATAATGGAGATTTACAGTTCTCCAATACAGCATAGGATTTCCCAGAATGCTGACTAACTAAACTACTCGGTGGTTTATTGATGTAGTTCTGTATTGAAAACACAAGTTTATTAATAAAAGCTTCACTAGAATGTAAGATGTAAAGGTTGTGGGCAAGAATGGTGAAATACATGAGGCTTTAAGAAATATAATCAGGAAATTAACTTATGGAATCAGCTAAGAAATTTAAGGTTACAAGAAAAATATATGAGTGGGAATGTGGTGGGAAAATTTTTTCCCCTTCTGTTTACAGGTTTTCATAGTCACAAATATTTCTTACAGCTTTTACTTCTTAAAAAAAAGGCATCATTAGATCTTCATGCCTGTTTCTTAAGAATACATCTGAAAAAAATTTCAAGATTTAAAGTGAAAAAGGACCTCAGAGATCATTTAGTTCGATTCCTCCCCCCACCCCTCCCCATTTTTACAGATAAAAAAAGAGAGATTAAGTAACTAATCAAGTTCACGCAGGTACTAAATAACAGAGGGAAATTTTTGAAACTCGGTTGTAGAACTACAAATGTAGTGTCTCAGTAACCACAATTGGGAATATGTTTTTTGTGAGTAAAAAACAAAAACTCCAGTACATGTCAAAATACTCAGAGTCCTTGGATCACACTGGTGGTCTCCTGTCATGCATAGTTGATTGCAAAAATCACCTCACCCCCACCCCCAGAGGCAGAATTTACCACCTGGGTGCAACAGTTATCAGGTTGGCTCCTGAACTTAAGCCTTCCAATTAAACCAAACAACCTGTTACCACTTTGCCAATGGACTCCATTTCCTTAGGTTCCATGTAACCAGCCAAATCCTCGCTCAGTAGAATTCCCAGCAAAGAGAAAGGAACAATTGGGGATAATTGTGTTAACATCCTTTCTTTTAACTTGAGCTAGCAGAGGGAAATGCATCAACGTGGAGCAGATGTGCTGAGACCAAACGATCTCTTCCTCATGATTACAGTTGGTTATACCTGTGGATAGGCAAGCTATTTCAGCTGCAAATGTGCAAGAGAGGGTAGTACTAAAGTACAATATGTGGTCCTGGAGGCTTTGTTCCCATGTAATAGGGTGCTTCGTTTCACTAGACCTGGCACATCCATAAAGAAACAAACAACAAAGGAAAAACTATGTACAGTTGGTAACGCAGTCTTCCTGGGCTGCTTAGTGAGTGCCCTGGTTCTCAGCAATGTTGACATAAATATCGTGAAAATTCTTATTTGAAGTTGGGAAGTAATGATTGTTTCTACTTAATGTGCTCGGTGACTCTGCACCCTATTGTTTCCCACCATTTGAAAATGCCTGAGGATGTCATTATAACTACATGTATCAATATTAAACCTTTACAAACACTTGACTAAATGAGCTGTTATTATCTTTGTTGCTGAAAATAGTGCACCTTTTTACTTCATTTATCAGTAACTAGGTGTAGTCAATTGCACTCTGGTATTGATCTCAATATCTA
>WOXC01007935.1:40000-155000 GCA_011680675.1 Gymnobelideus leadbeateri | reverse complement strand
AATAGACAGGCATACAAATCACCTTCATGGGGGGGGGGGGGAGGGCAGAGAAGGAGGGGAACTGCCACAAGTGTCTGGGTGTGAGTACACCAGATGAGCAGTTAGAAAAGTCACCCATTTGAACTTGACCTCTTCAAAGAAAACTGCTCTAAAACTCAAACCAACAAATCATTCAGAAGGAGCTCAAGACTCCAGTTATGATGATCTGGGTAATTACATAATTTCTATTAATTGTATATACAGGAAGCAAGTCTCGTGTGCATGCGCGTGCACACACACACACACACACACACACACACACACACACACACTACATATCCTTGGTAAGCCTTGGTCTTTGTCAACATAATTATAAGAAAGGTAGGCATAAACTTTCAGAAAATGACAAGTAAGTTACAACCATTTAAGTTTATTTGCAATAGAATTGGGATTTAGAGCTTAAGCGGACTTGAGAGGCATCTAGTACAGTGGTGTCAAATTCACATAGAAAGAGGGGCTACTAAACCATTCTTAAGGATCCTTTTGGGCTGTGTATTGATTTGGTTTAAATATATGTTATCTATATTTCATTTTTTAAATTTATTTTGTTAAATGTTTCCCAATTACATTTTAATCTGGTTCAGATCACACCCAGGAGTGTTATGGGTTATATGCAGTCATGGGCCATGTGTTTGATACTAGCCCAATTCTCTTATTTTACAGATGAGGAAACTGAGACCAAGAGAAGTGAAATGCTTCTTTTCAAAGAGGATAATGACCCCATTGGGTGATGCCTTGACAAATGTGTGAATTGAATTTAAGTGAGGCCAAGTTGCACAAAGACATCAGCCTCACTCTCTCTTCCAGAATCATCCAAATCTAATAGCAAGACAAAAGTCAGGACAACTGGAGATGGTCCAGGATGCAGTGGATGACCTTGATATCTTTGATGTCTGACCAAGTTCTAAGTGTTCTACAGCACCTACGTTTGCCACCTTCACAATCATTGGAATAAATTGTTCTCCTCTGCCCCTTCCTCTAGGGGAAATCTTTACATGCTTGGAGAAGGCAAACCCCTAACTCACGGACAGGTTTGAGGTCTGTTGGTTCAAAGTGGCAGAGGTGAGATATAAATCTCAGTTCTCACTCCAGAACCATCACTGTTCTTTCTACTGGACTACTTTGCCTTTCAGGTGGCTAGGGCCAAGGAGAGAGTTTTGGTGACCCTGCACAAGTCATTTGCTTTTGAAAGGGAGTCTTCCTCTTATTTTCAGCTTTTCTGTAGGAGCAATCAGTCACATGTAGCTACCTCAATCATCTATTACTTTGGATCAGCAGTTTTGAGAAGAGCTGATATCATTTTTTTTTTAATTTTCCTTCTCCACTTAGTAATGTTGCCCTAATACTCGGGAGTGAGGTATAAAATCCCATTCCATGCAACCTTTCTATATGCTATGCAAAATGCAGTTATAGATCCACATGGAATGTCATTAGAGGAAGCAGATTCAGATATTATTTCGATAAACTCCTTTGAGCCACATAATATATATGATCTTATTAAAGACCCTTAGGTTTAGTTGGTGAACTACAAATAATCCATGTGCTTTTTCAAACAAAAAATTCAAATGGCAAAGCTAATATACTAAGCTTTCCCCTCAAGTTATATTAGGAGTAGATCTGTTTACTGCCAATGCATCCCCCTGATACATTAGCAGGCACTGGATCAGATCCTAATGTAACTCTCTGGGAGCAAGCAACTGCATGTCTGGATTTCCCACAGACATCGGAATTAGTATTGGGTGAACCAAAGTTCAGAAGCTTCTATGGATAGGTCTAGATGTTGGCAGCAGACAGTGGGAGGTTGGGGGTGGGGGGTTCAAGGTTCCCTCTCAACTTCTCAGGGGCTGCTGTATTGATTCCATTTGTCCACCTTTAACTCCCTCCTTATAGCTCTACAGTATCTTCTCATATTACCTTTACTTATGCATGTCTTATAAATGAGCTTTAGCTTCTCTTCAGAGCAAGATTCTCTAGTATGTAGCCACAGCATGGGGGACATGGATGCAGTGTTGTACTGAAAGTCAGGAAGACCTGGGTCCAGTTCCTGCCTCTGACCACAGGCAAGTCACTTAACCTCTTCCAGTCAAACAACTTGACCTCTCTGAAATTTAGGCAACTAAGTTAGCAGATCAATCTAGGGCTGAATGTGAAGGCACAAAGAACTGGGTTGAAATTCCACCAAGAGTTCTTACTAGCTGTATCATGGTGGACAAGTCCCTTAACCCCTGTAAGCTTCTAAAATGGTCAGTTATCTAAAGGTGTTAGTTTGGGTTGGTGGAGGGAGTTCTCATGCAAACAAAATCAATGATGCAGCAAGGTACCTGTATACTCACAGTTACACTTATGTTCAGATCTCTTTACTTGTGTAACCAGACAAAAATGCACTTGATCTTGTTACATTCTTGAGATGCAAGGTGTGCTCCAATTTGCATGCCTCAAAAAAAAGTAAGATTTCATTCAAATAACAACCTGGATCCAGGAAAGGAACTGCTAAGCAAAGATCTTGACGGAAAAAACAACCTAAAGGCAAGAAGCATTTCAAGTTCATTCCTGTGTCTTTCTTAGAGTCCAGCACAGAAAAGTTGTTCAAAAAATGCAGAATGAATCCAGGCTTCAGAAGATAAAATTAAATATAGAAACTAAAATAAAAACTAGGAAAAAAAACTTTCCAGTAGGACAACAAACTATACCGGGAGACTTGTGGAGAAAGATTATCTAATAAAAGAATGAATTCCACAGGAAGAAAGGAAGAGATTGATGAGGGAGAGGTGAAGGAGGGGCTCAGAGTAATAAATGAAAGGAGATACAAAATTTCAACAGCAAAAGCTTGAAAAATTCCAACTGAAAAACAATATTCCCATAGCAAAAGACAGATTTAGGCCCATTCCATTATTTTTTCCCCAAAGCAATATATTCTTCTTAGGATTGGAATCAGTTTTTGCTAATGTAACCTAATTCATTAGCAATAGGTGGATCTGAGTTTAATATATCTTTAGCAATTCAGTTTCTTTATGTCCTAATTCTTAGGGCAATAAGTGTTTTCAAAAAGAAACCTTAGGAAACTCTTCTCTTTAAAAGTCTATATATAGACTTTTAATTAATGTTATAACAATAATAATGTTATAACATTATAATGAGTATAATGTTATAACCATTAATGTTATAACATTAATGGGTTTATTTTTTCAAAACCCACAAGGGTTAAAATACCTGTGGATATATTCATGCATGAATGAATAAGAATGCATAAAAATATGAGAAGCACTCTGTTAAGTGCTAGAATAGAAGTGGAAAAGCAAGACACATTTTTTTCACTCAAGAACCTTATATTCTAATAGAGGGATTCAGCACAGGTAAGAGGTTTTAGCTATAAGTTAGATGAAAAGCTCTGTGATCCTTAGGGCTTAGGAGGGCAGGGCAAATAGTGATTCTTCTCCTTTAATGTGATTTCCATTAATAGACCATAAATCAGTTTAGCCATTGTCAATGCCAAAGATTGTGTTGGCAAAAGTTTTCTTTTTAAAGTCCTCAGTACCTGCAGATGCTGAGTATAGTACCTTCCAAATGAACAAGCTAAAACTCCACAAAGGTTGCTTCCCTCTAGGCTATGGACTTACCTGGAAGTAAGGTCAGTGGTCTTGTGTTGCTTATATTCACAGGGCTCTTAGGTTTAGCTGCCTGTTGGTAGTGAAGCTATTGGGCCCCTCTCCTCAAGGGCTGCTCCTGTCAATTAGGACAGAAAGGGCTAATCTGGAAAGAGGACCAATGTTCTGAGGAGCATGACTATTTCCAGGGCTCTTGGGCCCAGACACCTGGCTATCTTTATCAAAATCTGAAGGGAAGTGGTGGTTGACATGGTTTGATCTGCCTGGAACATCCCTCCCTCCTGTTTCTCCCTCAGCTCTGCTTCAGCTAGGCTGGCTTGCCAGCTCCATTGGTAGCAGCTGGTTGATGGCTGATACAGGAGGATGAAGGCATAGAGGTCCCCTTTTCCAAAATGGTTGCTCATAATAGCAACATTTACATAGTGCTTTAAAGTTTGCACATATATTATCTCATTTCCAACATCCCTATGAGGTAGGTACTATTATCCTCATTTTATACTTAGGAAACTGAGGCTGAAAGAGGCTGTGTTGTCTAGGATAACACAGCTAGTAAGGTTCTAAAAGCAGGACTCAGTTCTTCCTGACTGAGGAAAGGTCCACCATTCTTACCCACAAGCTGGATAATGGCAGCTGCAAGGGATGGGATAGAGGCATGCTAAGTTATATTAGGTTAGGGACTACTTCCCCCTTTCCTTGTTTCACCAGGGCCTAGCATTGTGACTTAGAGTAGGTGCTTAACATATGTTTGTTGAAATGAATTGTTGAACTGGGTTTACCGTTCATGTATTGGTATTCAAAGAGACATAGAATATCGAATGGATCCTTTATTGAGACTTAACAAAACAGGGACAGAAATTTCACAAGATGGCACAAAAAATTGTAATCTGCAATGGCAGAGGGATGAATGTGATTACAGAAGAATTAAAGTATCATTAAGGGAGTTTGGAGTAGTGGCTAGAGAAATTACCTCAAAGACCTGACTTCATGTTCTACCTCTGAAACACACTGGCCGACTGACCTTGGACAAGTCACTTAGTCACGTTGTCTCTTAGTGTTAATTTGCAGAGAATGGTCAACCTGCAATAGTTGAGGGAGTTTCTTCATCTGGAAGTTTCCTATACCAATGAAATCACAGGTTCAGTGCCTACCCTATTAAAGTCTCACTCCTTTGCAAGGTATACACCTGACTCTAACCATGCCCCAGAAACTTCTTAATCCCGGAAGTTCATTCTACCAGCTCTGGAATTCACACATTAAAAGTGTTGTACTGACACCTCCCTCTGATTAGATGGCTCTTCCCAGAACCTCCATTTAAGGAGAGCGTACAAGCCAGAAATCTCTTTATTTCCCATCAAGCAATATTTCTTGCTGCTTCTCCATCATGCCTTCCCTTCTTCCTCCACACCTTTCCTGCTTCTCCCTTCAGCTTTCTTTTTATGTCATCTTCCTCCATTAGAATGTAAGCTTCATGAGGGAAAGGAACTTTTTCTTACTTTTTGCTATTTGTATCCCTTAGCACAATGCCTGACAAATAAAAAATGCTAAATAAATGCGTATTGACTGACTGAAAGTACAAAATACATTGAATATAAAGCCAATGCAGCCAAAAGTAGAAGATAGGCAGGAAACCTCAGAAAAAAAAATTTTATAGTAAGTTTCTCTGATAAAGGCCCCATTTCTCAAATATACAGGGAACTAAAACAAATTTATGAAAATAAGAGCTATTCCCCAATTGACAAATGGTCAAAGGATATGAGCAGCCAGTATTCAGAAGAAATCAAAGCTATCAGATGTTACATTAAAAATGCTCTAAATCATTATTAATTAGAGAAATGCAGCAACTCTGCAAATTCAAAAACAATTCTGAAATCTCACACTCATCAAATTGTCTACTATGACAGAGAAGAAAAATGATAAATACTGAAGGTGATATGGACAAATAGGTATACTAATGCTCTATTGGAGTTGAGAACTGGTCCAATCATTCTGGAGAACAATTTGGAACTATGCTTGCTCAAAGGGCTATAAAACTGTGTGCTTTTTGAACCTCTAATACCACTATTTGGGCTGAATCCCAAAGAGATCAGAGAAAAGGGACTAGGACCTATATATACAAATATATTTATTGCAGCTCTCTTGGTAGTGGTAAAGAATTGGAAATTGAGGTGGTATGACTGTGAAGAATACTATTATGCTACAAAAAATGACAGAGGGGAGGCATGTTCAGAAGAATTTGGGAAGATTTATATGAACTCATGCAAAGTGAAGTGAACAGACCCAGGAGAATACTGTACTCATTTACAGCAACATTGTAATGATAATCAATTGTGACTTAGCTGATCTGATCAAGAAAATGATCCAAGACAATTCCAAAGGACCTATGATGAAAAATGCCACCCACTCCAGAGAAAGGACTGATAAACTCCAAGTGCATACTGAAGCATACTTTTTTATTTCATTTTTCTTGTCTATTTTTTTATAACACGGCTAACATGTAAATTCATTTTGCATGACTTCACATGTGCGATCAAAATATTGCTTGCCTTCTGAATGGGTGGGAAATGGATGAGGGAGAAGAAGAGAATTTGGAACTCAAAAATTTAAAAAATATATATTAAAATAATTTTTTAAAGTTTAAAAATTAAAAAATACATCAGATAGTATGTAACATACTCAGCCTAAAAAAATACCAAGTACCTAGAGTTGCTTTTGAGGGGCCCAAGAGCAAGGCAGCTCTGAGTGCTTCCATAATAATCTCTTCTTGATGACTCATATCTATAATTAAGCTATGCTATAAACATCATGAGATTCAGCAAAAGATAGAAGAAAGAAAATCTGACTTAGAGTGACCAGAGCTAAGTCTGAATCTTGGCCATAGTATTGACTAGGTGTATAGCTTTGGGCAAGTTACTCACCTCTCTGAGCCTCCATTTCCTCCTCATCTGTCAAATGGATCAAACAAGTACATAATAAGAGATCCTTGGGGTCAACCAGTCCAACTAAAACCTGAACAAAAATTCCCCCTTCAAACCCACCCAAGAAGTGGTCATTGAGCCTTTACCTAAAGACCTCCAGTGTGGAGAGGAAGCCCATTACTTTCTGAGGCAGCCCAATTCCTCTTTGTCCCTATTGGGAAATTTTTCTTACATCACACCTAAACCTTTCTATACAGTTCCTGGTTCTGTCCTCCAAGGTGGACATTCTTAACCATTTATGTGTCATGGACCCCTTTGGCAATCTGATGAAACCTATGGACCCCTTCCCAAAATTATGTTTAAATAACTAAAGGAAATACTAAATTTCAGTTAGAGGTAAGTGGAACTAAAGATTTTTTTTCCCATCCAAGTTCACAAGCTTCCTGAAATCTATAGTTGGACCCTTTCTGGGTTAAGAACCAAGTTAAGAACCTCCACTTTCAGGGTTTATTGTGAGGGAAGCAATTTATCAATAGAAACCTTCAACAATACGCAGTATTTTTGTGTACATCCTCCCTCTAAAGCTGTTTGAACACCTGCAAGCACTGTATGTGCATTTTATATATAAAATCTGTGAATCTATGAGTATACTTGGACTATGCTGGACAGAGAGAAGAAAGGTGTAAGAATGCCAGAAAAATACGAAGGGATTAGGTTATACAGAGCTTTCAGATGCCAGAGAACTTTATATTTGAACCTGGAACTAAAAGGGAGCGACTTGGAAGCTGGGAAAGTGACAAGGTTGGAAGAGTACTTTAGCAAAAATCACCTCGGCAGCTTAGCTGAGAATAGATCCAAAAAAGGTGAGGCTTGAATTAGACCAGTCAGAAAGTTATTGCAAAATTCCAGGCAATAGGTTGGTGGCTTTGTGAGTACAGATAAGGGGATATATGTATATATATATATATATATATATATATATGAAAGTGGTTGTGAAGGAAGAAGGACAATATTTGGCAGCAGAGCTATATAAGTTCACACACAAGTAAATATAGGATAAATGAATTTACAATCATGAAGGCCACATTAACACCTAGTTCCTAGCTAGTAGGGTAAATCGCCACTGGAATAAGGTGACACTTGAGTAAAGCCTTGAAGGGATGCAGCCCATCTGGCTTCTGGATAGCTCTAACAACTAAATCATTTTCCTGAAATTGAGCCTAAATTTGCTTTTTTGCAAATTCTTCTTACTATTGCTTGTTCTGCTGTGACCAACAAATCAAGACTAATTTCTCTTCCGCATGAAAGCCCTTCAAGGACTTAAAAAAATTATCATGTCCTTTCTCTGCACCTTCTCTTCCCCAGATCCAACATGCCCAGATGAAATGAGCCTGAGCAAGTCCAATCCAAGTTAGCTAACCAGGCAAACATCTTTCTTCTCTTACCTAATACTACCCCCAACCCCAACCAACCTTCCCCATCTCTTTATCATATTCCTCACTAGTTCCTACCTCCAGATCAATTAGTAACAGGGACTAATAGTCTAACAAGAGAAACATTTTGAAAGGTATTATAGTACAGTGGAAAAAATACTGGATTTGGAGTCCAAGGACCTGGGTTTGAATTCTGACTCTTATTTATTCCTTGCCTGACCTTGGGCAAGTGATTCTCTCAGCCTTAGTTTCTTCCTATATAAGATCAGCAAGTTGGGTTATATGACCTACCTCTAAGAGAGCTTCCAGTTCCAAGTCTATAATCCAATATGACACAACCAAACTGTCTTTCTGAAGCACCAAAGTGAGCTGACAAATGCACTGGCAAAAAATACCTCTGTTAAGTGATCTTGTGATAGCTCTTTCCCACTCTCAGGCTTTTTGACCTCCAAGACCTGTCCCAAGTGCATGGAGAAAGAAGCAATGTCTAACCAATGAAGGATCACTTCTTCTCAGTCAAAATTGCAGTAGGGCAAAGCCTTCCAGCCAGGGCCCTGTCACCATCCCTCTTCCCCACACTGCTCGCTTGTACTCTTGCCAATCTGAAGATGAGACAGGCTTTCGTGTTTTGGCAAGCTGCCAGAGGAGGGTGCTCTCTTGTTAGGCGAAGACCCTCCAAGAAGAGAGAGAGAGGAAACAGACAAATAGGAATCCTCTTTACCTTATATCTCCCTTCAAACCTGAAAGGGGAGACATTGTGGTGTTTCTCCGTTTTGTTTTTGTCTCATTCTGTCACTCTCTAGTCCTTTTACAATGGCAGCAACAATGCTCTTGTCTAAATGATTTCACAGGCTATTATTCAGACACTCAACTTTTAACATTTCAATTTTGTCATTCTGTTGCCACACAAAAGGTGCACTTCTACAGTATAATGTTCTAAGAATTATGTCAATGATTAGTGATGGCTTTTAACATCAACTTGATCATTAACAACTACATTATCTGAGGCATAATCAGCACCTCTGCCTATTGTGTGATATGATGCTGCAGGGTTTGGAAAGGAATAGGCCAATCTACTTATGACACTATATAAAAATATTTATACTGTAATAAAAGAACAAAGAGAAAAGGAAGTGGGTTGAGAACTGTATCAGGAATGAAAACATTAGCTTATATTTTGTTCAAAAGGTAAGCTTTAAAGAAATAAACAAAAACAGGTTAGTGATACAATTATCCACATATTACCATTATTTTTTTTGTTTTAGATATCTCTATCAATGTTATTTAGACATAATTCCAGAGATCACTTAAATGGAGTATTATGAAGAGATTACATTTCAAAATGAGTATTTACAAGACCGAGAGCTGACAAGGAATTGGAAGTCAGAGATATAAAGGTTTCGTAGGTTTGGCCCCCCTTGTTTTTAAGGTTAATCTGTTAAGAGTTTTGATTACCATGTGGATTGTGGTTAAAAAACAACAACAACAACTTTGCCTTCTCTCCACATGAGAAATGATGATATATTTATTTTATACAAATATTTTTACTTATGTGCAGGGCATTTCCTGTCCCCATTCACATCTTTTTCTGCTCTACTTCCAAGTCGTCCCACATGTCATTTTTCTCCTTCCTGGAATGGATCTTTCTACCCTTTCACTTCTCAATTAAACGTCCTCCTTTAAAATAAGCTTGACTCATTTTTATTATTACTATATGTCAAGTAGAGGAATATATCTTTGGGCAACAAAATGCTCTCCAAAAAAAGCCCAAGATCACAACTAATATTGAGAATCATTTTCAACATGGAAAAAAAGTATCTGGTGAAAGAAATGTAATGTATAGGAGGAAATCTGCCAAAATGTTATTAATGACAGATGGTTTATGTTTGTTTGCTTTGATGATTCCCTGATATTTTTTAATTTGAAAAATGAGAGATAAAACTTAAAAATACTCAGTCCTAATTGTTATGGTTAAACCCCTTTTTCTAGAAGCTATAAGAATCACCCCTGAGAAAAGTTGGACTCTCTTTATTCTGAATGGTGATATAAATCTTTAGATAACATAAGAGGCAAGAGGCCGTTTAATGGAAAGAGAGTTTAACTTGGAGTCAGGAGACTTGGGTTTGAATTCTTGGTCTGACACATGGCAGCTATGTGACATTGAAAAACTCATCTCAGTCTGAGCCCCAATTTCCTCCTCTCTGTAAATGGGAATAAGACCTACAACACCCACTTTCACAGGGTTGTTGTATGGGAAATGCTTTGCAATTTTTTTTAAGTCCTTTTAGTAACTTGAGTCCCAAAGCCTATTGGTATGAGACTTTCTTCTTAATGGTGGAGATCAATAACCTGTGTCTGAATGAGGGCTACGTAGTATGGAACAGGTAAGACTGTAAGGGAGAAGTTCAGTCTTTTCAAGCTCTGGAGTCTTATGAGACTGTAAAAGCTTTGGGCATTTCTAATTCCTAGCTTCAAGAGAGAAGATGAACAATGACCAACTACTCTTCAGGTTGTTAAAGGGAGGATAAAACTCAGAGAAAAAGGTGACATAAGGAGTTAGCAGTGTCCATCACATCCCTATCCACAGCTTGCTATACTGCCAACTTTGGGGATTGTCCTATTGGGTGAGATCTGGGACTCTCTCTCTCGGTTGAGCTGAGTTTTCTATTTCCCAATGGGAGAGCTCCTTCACTCTCCATTAACTACCATATATCCTTCTGTGTCTATTTTCTCCAACTTCTGTCTTACCTTTTACTTGGATAAATGGATTTCTTTGCTATCGGTTAGGTATATTCACTGTGGAACTAGTATTTTGGTAGGAATGGAGTCAATTTTCTTATTTAGATATAAGGCTTAGGTCTTCTTTTCCTATTAATGGAAAGGAATCAGATGTTTAGCTTGAAAAAAAAACACACCCTCTAGACTAATAATATTTAGTGCAACAGATAGATATAATTCTAGCCCAGCATTTCCTCTCTTTAAGGAGAGCAGAGTAGTGGCCTCTGGCACCTGCCCTCCTCCTTCGCTTCTTGGATGGATCTAAAGTCTCCCTTGGAGAAAGGTAGGCAGGGAAGAAGCTAGTGATTCCTATTCTGCCTCCCTTCAAGCTACACCTGTGGTAGAACATTCCAAACTAATATTGCTCTGATCAACCACAGTCCACCACACTGAAACTTGAGTCTATTATAGTGATGTCATTTTGGTCCTCTTTGAGAATGGACAGCAACCAAGCTACATGTGAACAAGTATAGGTGGAAAACAGCCTCACAAAATATATAAACATGAGAATTTCTCTTCCCTATAGTTGTAGATTAGAACAAAAAAAGTTAAAGGAAGGCAATCCTTGTTTAATAAACTTTTTAAAATTACTTCATTCATTTGTAGCACATGTTCTGAGATTACTATTCCAACTTCCAGTTACCATAGGTTGGATTTTCAGAAGTTGGCTGCTATAGATACCCTTAAGTTTCTAGGGGTAAACCCTGAGGGATTCAGAGTGCTTTCCTAGTACTATAGCTCACAAGGCCCTAACAGCATGATGTCTTCTCAGGACAATAAATTAAATGCAATTAGCCAGAAAGACAATTATTTTTTAGATAGGGGTTTTCCTAAGATGGCATGGTAAGAACAGTTGGTACAAAACATCTCCCAAAAGATTGATGACATATTCTCCCACAAAGACATACAAAGTCCTGGGGAAAGTGGGTTCAAGCTCAGAGAGCATATATAGCAAAGGGGTGGTTCATAGCTCCTAGTTATTGGAAGCTCATCTTGCCTTTTGTGGAGTCCTCAAAAGTGCTTCACAGATATGGTACAGCCTTCTATTGGACTCCTTGTAGAGCTCTAAGACTGCCTTTCCTCAGTGTGTCCGTTTTGTTTTGTTTTTTTTTTCTCACATTCCATTACGGACACTGATACCAGTCCTAACATTCTGGGGCCACTACTAAGACATTGATGAGAATTCCAGACCTCTCAAAGTTTGCAATGTGTTCCCCTCTGTTCAGTGGGAGACTAGGAAGAAACTGAGGCTCTCCTCCCCCACCCAAGCAGTTCTCTCTCAGAGACTTGGTTGGAACTGCTCTTTCCTAGTTTACCCTTGCAATTTCCAGGTTCAGAACTAGCTTGCTTTTTTATAGTAGACCTATGAGTTACTCAGTCATGGGTCATGGGACCTAGGCCAGTCCCAATACATTTCCTGTGTATCTCATTTCATCTCATCTATGATCATAAGCATCCTTCTCACTTGATTAACTACATTGCCTGAACTTAATTTAATGCCTTTGATTGATTAATTCAATAGAGATATCTAGGCCACCTTCACACCTAGTTCATACCTCTAATTGATTCATTCAATCATGAATTCCAGGCACTCTCTAATTACTGAGGCAGAGTTATGGCACACCCTGGTACACCCCTTTTACACATTTAACAAACATAAGTTTGTCTAAATGTTCAATGGGATGTGACTGCTACATTTAGAAATCTCCCTTCTGTTATATTAATGATATTTACCTTGGGTCACTTTACCAGGACGTGTTGCATAGATGGATACAGATTCAGACTACAATAATGGAAGTAATAACTTAAGAATATTTGAAAGAGGTGAATTCAGATGGAGAAGGAAAGTCATAGATGTATAAAATCGGAAGTGTTATTTTAGAGCCACTAGCCATTACCTTTGAGGACTCATAATAACTACTATCATTTATATAGTACCTTAAGATTAGCAAATCACTTTACAAGTATTATCCCACTTAATCCCCACAAGAACTTTGTTAATAAATGCTACATTAATAAAACCACAAATATTAGAATCATTTTACAGATGAAGAAACTAAGGCTCAGAAAGGTAAAGTGACTTGCCTTGGTCACACAGCTAAAAAGCATCAGAGGTACCTTCTGACTCCAGTTATACCCACTAAGATTACAAAGGGACAAAGTTAATGTTCATATCCTACAAAGAAAACAGAATAAATTCACAATCATTTCTTTCCATACCTGTGTATATAATAGCACAAATTATCACCTCTTTGTCAGCAAAACAACCACCCTGGTAAGTATTCTGCCCAACCCTATGAGGCACTTGAGCCTATCTCTAAGGTACCTATCTCCCCTTACCTGCCTTTAAGTAATAGGCTAGAACCTAGGACAGGGAAGAACATGCTAGAGCTGAAGGAATCATGGAGGCCACTTAAGTCTGAGAGTTCAGTCAATGCTACAAACTTCTTGCTGAGGAGATTATACATTACATGGAACCTACTTTCTAATACCCATTTCTTAAAGTGACTATCACTTGTTCCTAAAAAAAAATTCAGAGCTTTTTTTTAATACCTGTGGCTTATCTATTTGACCAGATCTAAGTTAAGCAAAAATTATGTCTACTATAGATAACAATGAACTTTCAAACAGAAGTCATGAAAATGTTATCTGAAATTCTTAAATGGGTTAATTCTGAATTCTCTGACAGATTCAGAGAGATCCAATCATGCCCCTTTCCAAGAAACAAGATGCTGTGTTAATTTCCTTCCTAAAGGCATACTAACATTAAATAGGCTTTCCCCTTGTTCCCACTGCTCTGGTTTTACTTTCCCAATTTACTATATGACTAACTCTTGGTTCTCTTTGAGAATGAAGGAGGGACAACAAGAAGATTAACTCTTAAAGGAAAAAACCCAACCTTTCTGAACTCCTTAGGTCAAAATATATTTAACAAGTTTTTACAGATTAACAGTAAAGTCTCCTTCAATTCTTTCTTCCAAAGGCCCAGAAAGAAGACACAAACATAATACAATTGTTCCAATAATATGAAATAAACAAGGAGGTGATAGATTTCACAATTACCTGGAGAGACTTATACAAACTGATGCTGAGCGAGAATAGTAGAATCTGAAGAAATTTGTATACAATCACAGTCATACCATATCTGTGATGACCAACTATGACAGACTGGACTCTTTTCAGCAATGCAGTGATATAAGTCAATCCTGAAAGACTCAAGAAAGTGAGAAAAGCGCCATCCAGAGATATAACTAGAAAGAACTGAGCCTGAATCCTGATGGAAGCAAACTAAATGATCTTTTTCTTTTCGTTGTTTGGTTTTTTTCTTCCTTACCATCTTTCATCCCACCTAGTACAATACGCCTTTGTAATTGGAATAATGTCTAATATGAATGCATTTGCAGATCTTATACTGGCTGTTTTGGGGGGAGGGGGGAGGGAAGGAAAGGAAATTTGAAAATCAAGGAACTATGGAATTGAATCTTGTTAACTGAAACTAAACTAATAAATTAATTTTAAAAAATAATATGAAATAAAATATCCTTACCTCCCCTATGCCCCCAAAATGTTCTATTTTAATTGAAGATGTTGAGCCATAGTTCTATTGTTTTAGATATGGTACAAATGTCAATAAAGCCCACAGAAATGGTCAAACACAAGAACATAAAATGTGTGAATATATTATAAAATGTGTATACATGTAACTAATAGAACAGATATTTAATAAGATTTTAGCCATATGTATTATATGCTCATATAGAATATACTGTATCAGATAGATCAATCTTCTTCCCATAAACATGAGTTGCAATAAACATAAATAATTATATTTTTAAATAGTTTCAGGGGTGGTTAGGTGGCACAGTGAGTAGAACACTGGCCCTGGAGTCAGGAGGACCGAAGTTCAAATTTGGCCTCAGACACTTAACACTTACTAGCCATGGGCAAGTCACTTAGCCCCAACTGCCCTGCCTTCCCTCCAAAAAGGAGGGAAGCAAGCAAGAAAGAAAGGAAGGAAGGAAGGAAGAAAGGAAGGAAGGAAGGAAGGAAGGAAGGAAGGAAGGAAGGAAGGAAGGAAAGAAGGAAGGAAGGAAGGAAGGAATAGTTTTAGTTACAATTATGGTAATAATGATCATTCTATGAAAATGTTTATAAAATACATTCAAATATTTATTAAATCTTACATTCAGTTTACAGTGGCAAACAGAGGAAAATTCTACACATGATTATATTTGAAATGTTATTCCTCAAATTGATCTAAGATGACATCAATGTTTCACTCCAGCAACATAAATCCAAAACTTCCCATCCTATACAACTCTTGTCCATACTTTTTCTCAAGTTCACCACAGGGTGGAGTCACCTGTTGAACCACTTATCTTCTCTCCTTCAATGATATTTACTCTGGATCTTCTTTGCAGCTCCTGATTTGCTTTGTGCAACAACATATTGGCATAGACCCATGGGATTGTGGGAAAGGGAAGGGAACAAAAATTATTAAGTGTCTACTATATGCCAGACACTGTGCTAAGTGTTTTACAAATATCAACTCAATCTACCCTGACCATAACACCATAGCATTGTAGGTACTATTATCAACCTCATTTTACAGTTGAGGAAATTGAAACAGACAAAGGTTAAGTGACTTGCACAGAGTAACCTAGCTGGGGTCTGAAGATGGATTTGAACTCAGGTGAACTTCCTGACTCCAAGCCCAGCCCTCTATCCCTTGGACCACCTAGATAGACACTATTTTCCACTAAAAAGTCCCAGCATGATCTCACATGAACTGTGTTCAGACTTGGGGGAATCTGGCTTCCAAAGAAAAGGATCAAGCTCTTTCTCTCATTATTTCTTTTACTCTTACCTTCCAACTCCAGGGAAAAAAATTACTTAAAGAATGCCTAAGTTTGACTCACGTCTATGTTCTCCCCTAAAGTGAGTAGAAAGGTTCTTAATGTACAAGTCTAAGGTAGTTATACACACACACACACACACACACACACACACACACACACACACTTAAAACACACATCCAACCTTGTAAGAGGACATCGATAGACTTAAAATATGAAATAACCCACAATACCTATCATACTCTACTGGAAGGTTATATTTAAAACATAAAAACATAAAGCACTTTGCAGGACTGCTAAACAGCCATTTCACCTTGATTCTGCATTGTCCAAACAATTCCCTCAATGTCTATGTCTTTTCACATGCTAGGACAACCTCCTCTCAGTGATCATTTTCTCTGAGAAAGATCTAGTTGCAGACAATTTTTCCTACTTCTAGTCAGTTCTGATTGTGGAACTCAGGAGCTTTTGGACTTTGGAGATAGTCCAGAAAGCTCCATCTGAAGATCACTATTTTGTCACCTTTGCTCACAGAATGAAACAAGTAGAAGAGAAAAACAGGGGTTCAAGGTCTGAGCTCAGGCTTCCTGGATAGCATATGTGCCCTCTGCCATGTGACAGCAGGCACCGCGATTTCATAAGAAGTCCAAGAAAAGCTTGCACATTTGTTGGAAATGAAGATAGTTCCAGAGGGTAATCTTTCTTTTAAGGTCTGATGAATGAGCTGTTCTTTTGAATTTCCTCACCAGTCCTCTTTAACACAACCCCATCATCCTCCCTTCACACACACACACACACACACACACACACACACACACACACACACACACCACACCTAATATGAGGGAATCAGGAGAAGCCCAATGAATTGCTTTGCCTTTACAAAGTCCTTCAGCACTGAGCAAAAATGTCCTGCAGTAATCAGAAGAGCTCAATTCAACATGTCCTCCAAGGGGTATGTTCAAACCAGAGGATTTGGGGGAAGAAATATTCTCTCCCTTATTGTATGTGTTGTATATCCTGCTCATACCTACCATGAGCTCGTCCATTGAGTTATATTCAATTTTTATTCTGTGGAAAATTAAATATCCTGTGATTAACAGTCATGCAACATGGGCAAAACATTGGTATTTTTTAAATGAGCCTTTATTTATTTATTTATTCTTGCTTTTAGGAGGGCAATTGGGGTTAAGTAACTTGCCCAAGGTCACAAGGGTAGGTTTTTTTTTGTTTGTGTGTGTTGTGTCTGAGGCCGGATCCGAACTCAGGTTCTTCTGACTCCAGGGCTGGTGCTCTACTCACTGCGCCACCTAGCCGCCCCGAGCCTTTATTTTATAGAAAAGTTTAGGGTAACTAAAAGAGCTCTACAATTTCCCATAGGCAATCTAGTCCATCATCTCCTACCTATTCAATTCTGTACCCAACTCATGTCTAGAGAGTTTTAAAAAAATTATGTGCTTATTGAAAAAACTTAAAACATTCAAATATTCCTTTTTTTAAACACATGCTTATAGTCCTCACTGGAAATTGTGCTTTTTACAAAGTTACCTGCTAGGTGCACGATGGCTGTTCAAGCTTTCTTAAGTGTTAACCTAAAATATCTTTCTTATTTTAAAATTAGATATTTTTTAAAGCCAACAATATAGCTTTTGTGTCCACTGAGATGCATTGCACTCCTGGAGAAAATCAAGTGAGTTCTTGATGAATAACCAGGAGAAAATAAATAGCAAGTTAAAAAAAAAAGTTAAGCTGAGTTATACAGGCCCATTCCCACTGGTCACAATGAAAACCATACAGAGCTGCACCCCAAACCCAAAATGTGCAAGAGGCAGGTATTTCTTTGAGATCTCTCATTTCCTTTTGAAGTTCATTTTCCTCTAAACATCTGAGGACTTACTTTGCATTCTTGCGTAGCAATGCCTTTGTTGATAACTTTTCAGTAATTCCATTATAGCAAATCACAGGGTTGTCAAATCTTCAAGGATCAGAAGATCATGAGTTGACAAGTAGCAGATGCACATAAAGAAATTTTAAATAATGTACATTCATTCCCCATGTGGCACTCCAGAGAGTACCTATAACTTACTAATCGCATAGGCAGCCACATAGTAACAAAGCAGAGAGTAAGCTACAGTTTTTACCATTTCTACCCCTTTTATTTGGTGGAGAATCAAAGAATTCTGAAGGATAAAGAAAACAACCTCAGGTTTTAGACAAGCTGTTTCTGTTTAAGGACAGAAGTTTCAGTTAAAGTGTAGTATAATTGTGATGTCACTAAGCACAGTGAGAGCTGCAGGCACACAGAACATTTTCCTTGTAATACCACTACTGTAGGCAGATTTGAAACACGATAGCTTCTTCAGGCTATAATTATAACTGTTTGTTGCTTCTGTGGTTTCAAAGATAATAGAAGTTGTTCATAAAATTTACACAACACTGATGTGCTGTCTATAAAATATGGACTTGTCACGTGCAAAATATTCCATTACCTATTTTTCATAGAGAGAAACAGCTGAGAAACCTACAGACCATCAAATTATGAATCCAGTGTTTCTTTACAAACAATTAGTGTCCAGAACCCATAGATATTACCAAAATACTCCACTCAATTAAGTTAGGAAAAATTTCCTCAAGACCTCAGCATCTATAGCAAACGCTTGGAATCCATGGCAAATACACTGAATGTGGTAGATTGTATTATAGTATTAGCATTCAGCACAGCCGGAGCACAGAAGAAGAAAAAAGGTACATAGATGTAAAAGAAGATAAAAGGCTTTCTGAGAGGAGAAAGAGATTCCAAATTCAACTCTAGATGGCTTCTTGCCCCTTTTATAATGGATTCTCCTCCCAGGTCTTTTACGATAAAGGCTGGCATCTAAGGCTTTCTATAGTGAAACCCAAAGTATATCAGTTAACTGTTGAATTGATATATTAAAAGCAACATTTCCATCTAGTCAGCCAGAACACAAGTTTTTGTCATTGGGAAGCAGAGCACTTGAGTATCTCACTCATTAACTGATAATTGTTGATTGCCAGTTTTGCTGAGTGTCTTAGTTCAAAGTAAGAATGGTGAAATCAGTGCTCCACCTGACAAATTTTCTAGGTAGTTAATTTTATTTTTTTTCTTAAGGAATGCAAGGACTTCCTTTTTTGCAGCTGATCTAGCTTCCACAAGAATATCTGTATAGAATGTTGATATGGCAGCTATCTTTGGAAATTCAAGGTAGTTTTTACAGGGACTGTCAGCATTAAGATCTCTATTCTAGCTGGGATTTCCACAGTTGGAACACCCAATCACCGTCACATCTTTCATTAATATCAGGAAGAACAGAGTTTGCTCTGCTTTTTCATGGGTAAAAATGAAAGAAATAAGACAATATTTGGGCAAACAGAATCAAGGTAATGTTCACTTCCCTTTTCCTTTGACATGTCAAAAGCTTTAAAAATATTTAACTGAGCTTCATTTTCAAGTAATACTAACATAATTATAGATATTTATTTATTCTAAAAAGCTTACATTGAAGGATATAGGTAAATAATAACCTTGCCTGACAACATAAAATTGCCTGGGAGATCTTATCAACCTTACTTTACAGACCAGAATGCACTGGGGTAAAAACCTGGGTGCTAAGTAATTTGTCTAAGGCTACTCTGAGATTCATGTCTATGACACAGATCTAAACGACAGAATCTTTGAGTGTTGAATCCTTTAACCCTAGACAATGTAATTCCTATTAGAACACTTGCAGCCCTCATAAGAATTTTCCTTTAAGGCAATAACTGTCTTCTGTTGATCTTGAAATTAATAACTGGTGCTTCTGTGAGTTATGATGATGAAGGTGGTGATTAAATTTATCACAGATCCGAAATTTTTAGGACTGAGAAAAAAACATAATAAGATTAAACTATCCCAAACTTGGAGAACTTAGAACAATTTATTTGGTACTCAGATGATTAATTGCATGTTAGTGTTACCACATCATTGACAATTAAATAACATTGAACATTTTTTTCTTTCTAAACCTATAGAGTTCCCACCCAATCTGCCTCATAACCATGTATGTTTTAATTTAAAGAGGTACACATATAAGAGAATTTTGAAAATAAACTATGTAGAAAGTAGCCAATCAAATTATGAATGTAATAGAACTTTTTTTTCACCATAAAAACACAGACACACACAAACACACAAGTGTGAAGGGTTCAGAGAAGCATGGAAGACAAGTGAACTAGTACAAAGTGAAGTAAGTAGAACAGGCAGAAAAATATTCACAATAACTTTGTTGTTGTTCCATTGTCTTTCAGCTGGATTCAACTCTTTGTGATCCCAATTGGGGTTTTTCTGGCAAAAATACTAAAATGGCTGGCCATTTCCTTCTCCAGCTCATTTTACAGATGAGAAAACTGAGGCAAACAGGGTTAAATGATTTGCCCAAGGTCACACAGCTAGTAAAATGTCTGAGATTGGAATCAAACTAATGGCTTCCTGACTCCAACCCCAGAGCTCTATCCACCACACCACCTAGCTGCCCGTGGATGCTTAATAAATACATCTCATAAATAATAGATGCTTAATACATGTTTGAAAAATGAACATTAACAAATTATCCTCTGTTCGTGGTATGAGGATTATGGACATTAGGAGAAAATAAGAGAAAAAGGGGGGGGGGTGGTCTTTAAATTTCCTGCATTTTTTCTCCTCAATAACAAAGTATCATTACACTGATGGATTCTTACCTGATAGCTTCCAACGTCTGAGGCAATAGAGTCTTTGAAGTAAAGATGAGGGTAATACCAACATTTCCAATCTTATGCTCCCCAATATGGGCACATGCCATTCTCTGCTGTTCCAAAAGCCACTCCAGCATAAATTATGTGGCGTTACAATTGAGCTGGATGGAACCACTTGTTCAAGCTGATGTTTTGGCAAGTGATTTCTTCCTGGAGTGCTGTCAGGATTTTCCTGGCCCTGAAAAAATGGGCAACATTTCCTCAGATCTTACATTTCACTCCTTACGTATTTTCAATACTGAAGTTGTTCTGAAGGCAGCCACTCACGACAGAAACAACTCAGGCACCATGCACACACATTTTCTCACAAAGGCTACCGTTTTATACATACACTAATTTGGCAACCTTGCTGACCTCATAGGACCTCACAGGAATTAGGGTAGGAAGGGACTTAAGAGACCATCTACCCCAACCACCTCAGGTGAAAGATGAAAGAAAAATTCGGATAACATAAGAGAAGTGCCAATGGATCCGAATTTGAACCTCAGCTCTACTATTCTCTATCGGTGTGACCCTGGGTGGGTCCCAACCTCTGTTGGCCTCAGTTACCTCATCTACCAAATGGGATAGTTTCTCACATTCTATGGTTTTAAAAACTGAAAGGCTGAATTTTATAGAATCATAGCATGTTGAAGACAGAAGAGACCTTAAATATTTTAGTTCAATCACCTCATTTCACAGATCAAAAAGTAAGCCAGGGGGCGGCTAGCTGGCGCAGTGAGTAGAGCGCTGGCCCTGAAGTCAGAAGGACATAAGTTTGGATCCGGCCTCAGACACTTAACACACACACAAACAAAAACCTAGCCATGTGACCTTGGGCAAGTTACTTAACCCCAATTGCCCTCCAAAAAAAGAAAAACAAAAAAGAAAAAAAGTGGGCCAAAATAATTGAAATTCCTTTCTTGTGGTCATGGCAAAATAGAGTAACATTGATCATAAAGATCTTCAGATTTATGTAAATTGGAGACTAGAGAAATTAAGTGTCTTGTCACAGTACCTAGAATATAGTAAACACTTAATAATTGCTTATTTCCTTCTTTTCTTCTCAGAACGATGTTTTTAAATGCATAAAATAAAATTGGATTATAAAGGAAATGAGTTCTATTGAAATAGTTCTCAAAATATATTTTAAAACAGTTTAACAGACCCTAGATGAAGAACCCTTGTTAAATTATCTCTATGGTCACTTTTAGCCCTAACATTCTATTATTCTATAAAATTGAAAGGTTGAATTTTTATTCATTACCATGGGAAATATATAAGGTTAAATTCAGGTGTCACTTTCTAGAGGAAGTATTTCTCAACCTCCCTAGTTGTTAATGGTCTCTCCTTCCTTAAATTATTTTTGTAAGTGTCGTATACTACCAGTAAAATGTAAGTACCTTGAGGGAAGGTGCTGTTTATATTTTGTCTTCATATATTCACCAGTACCTAGTATACCATCTTGCATGTGATAGTTTAATGAATGCTTGTCAAATTTAACTAAGTGGTAGTAAACATAGATAGATAGATAGAGAGAGATAGATAGATACTGATATATGCATATATACACACAGTGCTTTAAAGATTGAAAAGTGATATAACATACACCGTATGTTATATAATATATTATGCATAATATGTGTGTATATGTATGTATGTATGTATGTGAATATATATATATATATATATATATATATATATATATATATATATACTATATGCTACATAACACGAATGACCACAGCAAGCAATGACATCAGGGCATATGAAAATATGAGGAAAACTGGGTTTGACAGTTCAAATACATATACTTGCTGTCACCTTTAACGGTTTCTACATGATCCCTATTGTTATCAACTGACTAACCTGGAGTGTTTTGAAAGACTAAGGTGTTTTTTCCTAACATCTTTGGGAGTTATTTTTATTCTGTTTCATGAGAGCTCTTGAATATGCAAAAATGACTAAAGCCAAAGGTCAGGTGATTTTACTGAATCCTGTGAACAAATCATACTCGAATTGTTAGTAAACAAAATCTTCCCAATATTTTACCTTTAAGCTAACTTCTGTGAGCATCAGGTCATTAATGCAAGAGATATTTTCTATCTGAATAGCCAACTTAATAACAATATCCTCAAACATTACTCAATAGAAGCAGCCATGAAAAAAATATGGTTTGTTTGAATTACTAGAGGAAAACACTGCTAAGTCCTTGTAAAGCACTGAAATTTAAACATCTCAGCTTTTTTTTTAAAGAAAGTATTACCTAGAGAAAAATCTTGAAACATATTTGCTTTTTTTTACCTCAACAATTGCTTTTTTTTCCTTTTTTTGCAGTTTTGTTAAGATCCCACACAAAGAAGATGTTTAAAAAAATCTAGTTTCCCATGAACTGCCTTGGCTGTCCTTTTCCTTAATTGTTATTTTATTTCTAAAAGCAATATCATATCAGTAAAATGATCCCTTGTTTGTAAGTGAAAAATATGTTTCAATGAGACCATGATATCTGGCTACCCATGATGACACTGCCTTCTTCTAGAATCTAGCAATCCCTAGATGTGGCTAACTGACATGTTTGTTTGAAGCTGCCAACATGTCTCCTCTATAAATTGGGTTCCTAGGATCACAGATCTAGCACTGGAAGGGACCACAGAGATCACTGAGTCTAAGGCCTTCATTTTATGTAGGAAGAAACCGTGGCTCCAAGAGGTTAAGTGACTTACCCAGGGCCCACATCTAAAGCAAGTGGAAAGGCAGGATCCAGCATCCTTTTATTGCACTAGGGGCCTCATGCAATTTGCCCTTTAAATAGATTAGTAGGTTTTCGTCTTTTGTTTTATTTAAAAAACTTCCTTCATGTAGTAGTTTAATCTTTCTATAGAAGAGGTAGGTATAACCTGAAATTATAGATGAAGTCATAGAAGCAAAGGTTTTCCTTCATCCAGTTTAGTTTACAGTGAAAGAGCACAGACTTTTCTTTTTCCCTGGCACTCTTCCCTGGTCATACCATCTAATCCTTCCTAAATGTTGTGGGCTTTCACAATAACAACAACAAATCCTGTATGCACAGGAGGAAAATGAAGGCAAGGAGTCACATTAACAATTAAAAGGGGAAATGACAAGTCAATCAATCAATCTTGGTCCTTCTACTTTAGGGAACTTAGCTTTCTTAGCTCCCTCTTCCTTCCTGACTGCCCACTTAGGCCTAATTTTGTCATATGAGTCAGCTGATCCACTCTTTTAGCTTGGCTATTCAACCAATTCTGGTTCATTAGCCAGGGGATTTGATCTGATAAGGCTGTTGGTGTTTAAACCCTTCTAGAGTTTGCTTTACCAACCTTTAATTCTGGACATGAGATCCCAGAAAATAGGGCAACGACTCCCTTTTTCTGCCCTTTTTTTTCCTTTTCTTCCCACCTGCACCCCTGAAATGCTTTGCAAGCTTTAAAGAACTATATAAATGCCAGTTATTATTATTATTCTCCTGGTTTCTTTACCTAATGTAATTCTTATAGCTGGATTGCAATGGTCAACATTGTCCGTTGTTGTAACATTGCCTCTGCCATGTTGCTCATGATTAGGACCATCCCATCTCTGAAGATGTGGCCCCAGACCACATGGATAGATTTGCTTTGTCCTCTTTCATGAGGCTCATACCCACTACATAATTTTCCCTCCCTCTTCTACTCTAGTTGTAATCCAGTAAGTACTCCCTAACAAATTGCCTAAAATCCTGATTCATTGACAGAGCTGAGACGACTCATATACTCATCAAACTCAAAGGATTTGGAATGACAAGGGGATTCTTAGGTTGGAAAGAAAATAGGAAGACAAAATGAGCATTATTTTAAAATACAAGGCCTCCATAAACCACCTGACCTATCTTCCTTTCTTTTTCACAAATTTGAAAATACATCCTAAGTGTTTTTGATGTTAATAGTGTGGCTCAGTTGGCCATGGCTACAGTACAAATCATCCTTTAAGGCCTAACTAAACTCCCTTCTTGTACTGGAAGCTTTTGCCATCTCCTCATTTGCTTGTACATATCTGTTTGCTTATTGTCCTGCCATTAGATTACGAGATCCTTGTGAGTAGGGATTGTCTTTTACCCATTTTTGTATCTCCAGAGTTTAGTATAGAGCCTGGCACATAGCAGATGTTTCATAAATGTTTTTTGACTGGTTAATGGTTTAATCCTAGATAATTCACATTTGTATAGTGCTTTATGACTTCAAAACCCTTTACATATTGTCTCCTTTAATCCCTGTGAGGATGGATAATGCAAGTATTTTTTATCCGGCAGAAGGTGAGAGAAGTCACATGATATACTCAAGGTTATAATGGCTAAGGAGCTATTGAACTTGGGGCCAAAAGCTAGGCCTTCTAAATCCAGGGCACAATAGGCCTTATTTGAAAAAAAAAAAAGTCATACTAGACTATGTGAAAGAAAGGCTATGTTTAGGTCATAAAATATTCCCAATGAAAATTTTTGTAAAGAAATAAAGATAATTTAATACAAAAAGTTTTGTAGCTTAAATAAACCATCTCTTTTGTATACCCTGCTTCTTTTCTACTCTTTCTTCTTGATTTATTAATAGGCTTTAATATCTATAATATTAAAACCGCTTTTGGATATTCACTTATATTGAATTTGAAAAACCATTCCAAAGAAGCCAAGGTTAAAGCTAGTATAGGTGTATTTACTTCCTGGGGGTGCATGCCTAGACAGTTAAGAGTACTTTATCAATCACTTTATAATACTACACTGACCTTTCACTCTAAGTCCTTCCCATAATCTAAAGGCTCCACATTTAGAGTTAGAGGAAAGAAGACCATGGAAGGCTTCTTCTAAATCCCTGCTCTTGATTCTTCAATAATTGATGTTAAAGGCCCAGGCAGCTGGCACCCTTCCACAGGGGACTGAGAACACCACTTCTGCTATGTGGCAGGTCTCCTCCAGCAGCAGATGTCTGGTTGTTGTTGTTCAGGTCTCCCATACTACCAAGCCACCTGTACAACATATTTAATATAGAGCAACGATTCTGTCACTACTTGTGAAAGTTTTTTTAATCATGCTCTGAAATCCTGCAAATCTTAGGTTATTTTTTTTAATGTAAATTTGGACCTTTCAATAATTTCCCCCCCTCAAGTCCAACTGGAAATAAATTACCTTTTACATCCTTAGAGTAAGATAGGGGAAAATTCACTTTTTTCTTTACATCTTTATAACCATTAAAATATGTCAGAATTTCCAAAGAACAACTGTGGTGAATTGCAATACAAAGAAATTAAACTTAACTCTGCCACTAAATTGCTTGCCCCTATGTTCCTCTCACACTTGCAAAGTTTAAATATATTTAACATTCCTCTACCCGAACTTTCTATTGTGGGTACTATCCTTTGAAAGCATTCTAGGGGGAAGCATTCTGACGTCCTCTGCAGCTAAAGCAACACTTACAGTACCATTGTCTCTGTTTAGTTTAAAAATGAGGTCGATAATGATAATGTTCCTCCGTGAGATGATCTTCTACTTTTTAATGATCCCTGTAGTTTTCCCCTACATAAATGACTAAATCCTTACAGAATCTCTGTCTTGATTAGCACTCCTGCTAGTAAAATTTCACATACTAAATCAGCACCAGCTGTAGCAAGCAAGAAAGAAAAAGGCAAGTGTAAATGTTCCATATGCCCTACCAAATTGGCATCTGTGTCAGTAACCCTGTTTTTTTAAACTATTGTATACATACATTCTCTTAAGTGTTTTGCTCACAGAATATTGCTAGCAAAAATTCTCTCTGTTGGCACATCATTGAGAGAGTCTGTCCTTCCCATCAGAAATCCCCCATGCCACAGCTCCATCACTTTCCTTGCATCTTCACACACCCTACCTAAAGGTTCAGTCCCTGTGAGTTGCTTCAAGTTTAGCGTACCTTCCTTTTGACATCTGTTCCCTGTAAGGCGACATGACAGTACTCATATAGAGCTCCTTTACATTTTGATTTTAGTTGTTAGTAACACCCCAAGAAAGCCAGAGAGACTCTAGCCTGATGCTGCTTGACAAGTAGAAATCAGAAACAAAAAGCTCAAATCAGATCTTCTGGATGACAACAGTGGGGACTGACATCTCTACTTCCATTCTATCTTAAAATGATGACATGTATGCCTCAGTAAGTGCATCCTAAATGCCACTCCTGGATGGCTTAGGGTAGCTTAATCACTCAAAGCTCCAATAAAATAGAAGACAGTCAGTAAAGATGATTCTTTGGTGGGAGAAATTCCAGAATAAAAACAAACTGCTACCCTATGTACTAAAGTATAGCATACAGTAGTCTATATAGAAAACATATTGAGGGAAAAGACACTATAGATTATAAGCATTTGCCTCCTAGATAAAGATACTTTTAAAAAACACCTTCTTCTAGCTATCATTTGAAGTGCACTTAACATGACAATGTGCATAGAAATACAAATGGTCCCATGTGACCTTAGGCTAGTCACAAACTGTGAGCTTCAGTTTTCTTATCAGTGAAATGAAGAGGCTGGCATTAGAAACTTTGAATATCCTTTTCTGGTCTAAAATGTTGTGACTATGATTCTTGAGATTATAATATTTCAGTGTTTTAGTGAAGCCATTATGTTATCAATATATATTGCTTCAGTATAGATAGTACTTAGTGACTAATCTAGACCTTCCTATCTTGTGCAATTATTGGCCTGATAAATCCTCCATAAAGTATCAGCCCAACCTGTTCTTGGTCTTTTAATATTTTGTAGGTACTGGTAAAGCACATGGTCTATCCATCTGTTTTCTCTCCCTCTCTCCACATACCAGCCTCTTTTCCCAGGCATATGTGTCTTTGGTGATGCTTTTTATGTCATTACACATGTACAAATCATGCTAAGCTGCAACATTTATACCTATCATGTTATGTTGCCATTTGGGTCATCTATAACTGAGATCCAGCTGACATTGAAGCACTGCTGCCTAATCTTGTGTCTGGCTATTCATCCAATTCCAAATCCAGCTATCCTCTAGTCTGCCTCTCTCTATTTAAAGAAAAAATGAGAGGTTTTTGTGAAGTATTTGCTAAAATACAGGTAAAGTACAAGTAAAACATAACCTCATCTACCAGTATTATAACCCCGACAAAAAGAAAATTTAGTTAATCCAGTATGAACAGTTCTTTAATCAACCAAGCATTTATTTAAGTACTTCTATATGCAAAGTGCAGTGAATAGAAATAGAAAAACAGGACAGTCCTTCTCAAGGAGCCCACGTTCTACTGATTGGGATAACACAAATGGAAGGTCTCAGCTGCAAGCCAGATGGAAAGGCCCCATGGTCCTCAAAGTACAGCACCAAATCAGATGGCAATGCCTCTTCTTCAATGTCATTCCCTTTCATAAAACCATATCAGTTCCAGGTGTTGAATCACTTGCTAGTACCATGGATTGTGATGATAAGAACTTTCTTTTCTAGATGTTTTTCTAGCACCTGTAGGAGCAGTTGGAATGTTTCATCTCTTCCAGGGTTGCTTCCCAGGCTCTGGGTACTAGGCAGGAACATAAAGCTCTTAGGTTCATGGTCCTGAGCAGTCTCTGTCAGGATCCAAGGGGAGATAGTGGTGGTAATGGTTTGATGTTCCTGGCATTTGGTACCCTTCTGTCTCTTCTTAAGGGTGCTCGAACTTTAGCTAGGCTGGCTTGTTCTATGGGTGGTAGTTGATTGGATGGCTAGATGGTTCCCTCTCCTCAGAAATTGATTGATTTATGCTCTCTCTTAGTCATTACTGCTTACTTTTATAGATGTTCACTAACACTTTAATAATAAGTTCTAATGTTCTGATAGGAATCTAAGTCAAGTTAGCTGGCTTATGGTTTGATAACTCAAATCTCTTTAATAAATTGATACAACTCTTGACCTATACAGCACCTCTCCCATTTTTCACAATTTTTTTTCAAAGAACATAAATCACCCCTTAGCCAAGTTTGTTCTATCCTTTCAGTCCAAAAATATTTTTCCTTAGCAAAATACACTCTTGTATTTTCATCAAGAATACCACTGATAGGGGCGGCTAGGTGGCACAGTGAGTAAGAGCGCTGGCCTTGGAGTTGGGATGCCCCGAGATCGAATCCAGCCTCAGAAAATGAGCACCCACACACAAATAATGACTAGCCGTGTAACCTTGAGCAAGTTACTTAACCCCAATTGCTTAAAAAAAAAAAAAGAATACCACTGATAGGGGCAGCTAGGTGGCACAGTGAGTAGAGTGCTGGCTCTAGAGTCAGAAGGACCTGAGTTCGGATCCGGCCTCAGACACTTAACATACACAAAAAACAAAAACCTAGCCGTGTGACCTTGGGCAAGTTACTTAACCCCAATTGCCCTCCAAAAAGCGGAAAAAAAAAAGAATACCACTGATTGGGGTGCCTAGGTGGTGCAGTAAGTAGAGCACCAGCCCTGGAGTCAGAAGGACCTGATTTCAGATCCAGGCTCAGACACTTAACACACACACACACACACACACACACACACACACACACACAAAACCTAGCTGTGTGACCTTAGGCAAGTTACTTAATCCCAATTGCCCTCCAAAAAAAATAAATAAATAAAAACCAAAAACAAACAAAAAAAGAATACCACTGATTCATTCACAGATCATTTTTAGAAAGATATTATAGAGATTAAAAAGTAGGCAAATGGTTCGATCATTTCTAATGTTTTCTAGTTTTTTCTGTATGTTAACGTGTGTGCATGCATATGAGTACACTTATAAAAAACAAGTTAGTGTCCATGAGCTTTTCTATTCTATAGGAGCCATCTCTCCCCTTTGAGAAATTTTGAAAATTGTTCTACAAGAGCTTTTGATGCTGTTTTGCTTCCAACATGAATTTCTTCTGGATATAAAAGCAATTGGGTGTGCTAAATAAAGTGCTAGATTTTGAGTTGGAAAGACCAAAGCTCAAATTCTGCCTCAAAAACACCTGAGCTGTGTGACCCTGAGCAAGGCACTTCTCTCAGGTTCTTCATAAAATGAATAAGATAATATTAGCTACCTGGTAGGGTAAAGATCAAGTGAGATAATGTGTAAAGCATTTTGCAAACAAAGCACTATATAAATAATGTATGTTTGGTCAGATCTAGTGGTTTTGCTAATTTATCTCCTTATATTCAATTACCACTTTCTCAAATAGTATATTATGTGCTTAAGTTGATGGAATTCAAATGTGGTGATTCCATTATTATTGCTGATAAAAACACAAATACCAAAAGATTTGTTCTATTTCACCATTGTTATTCTCTTGGTCTGATCTACATATTACCTTATGATAATTTGGCTTAGCTGGGCCTCACAAGATACTCTTTACCAGCTCATTTGCTCTTCTATTTTTTGGAATGTTTCATGAAGCAGTATTGTTGGCAATTTTTCTTTGGAATATTTTGTAAATAAGCTATTTATCTAAACCAATGTTACATTTAACTGATATGCCTCTCTTCTTGGCAAAAAGATTAAGTATTTACTGAAGAAGTACATTCTGAACTCTTTTGGACTCTTCATTGTAGCGATTGTTTTGCATAGTTTAAACTTTAAGTAATGGTGATAAAAAAGACTTAATGTGTTTACTTTTACCCACTTCCCATCTTTTGGAGTTAATAATCTCATTACAAAGTGGAACAAAAAGAATGAAAAAGTTGGAGTTAACTGGAAGGAAGTCTCATGGATTCTCCTTGGAGAAGCCTATAAAAAAGTAGAAAAATCCTGTCAAGATCTTCAGAAGATGCTCTAAACTAAGTTAACATCTTTCTTGATACTTAGCAACTGCAACGAGAAAGTGGACACAGTAGAGGGCAATGAAAGCTATAATTGGTAACATGGGTTTAGATTAAGAAATGAAGAGAAACACTTAGAAACTCCTCAGAAGCCTGTATGCCATGAATATTTTAGAGAGTTGGAAGGCATTGGATCTGCCAAGTACTGAAAAATATCACACACAAAAATGAAATTGAATATATCTTAACATAGAGGAAATGCCTGGTTAATGATATAGGAGTCATTTTAGAATCAGTTGTCTGTGCATAGTCTTAGCCATAGATTGTTTAGAAAAAAGGTAAGGGTTCAAACTAGGACAAAGGATAAAGATGAAATGGTATAGCCGCTCCAACTGAATCTGATTAAGAAAATTAATTTTTTTCAATTTCATAGATTGTCATGGCCAAAAACTGAATCACCTAACAGTTAAAATTATGGCAAGTCATCTCTTCATTTAGGTAGACTAGTCCTCAGACAGCAGGCACAGTCTAGTGATGGCATTGTACTGGAATATTTCCAATATGATTTTTAAAAAATCTTGTAGAACTCCTGTCCCACTAATGTAGCCTTAGAGATTTTGGGGTCACTGTTATGCTAAGGGTGTTGGAATGAAATTTTACAGAGGTAAAGCCTCAAATGGTTGAGAAAAATATTTAAATCATTTGTAACAGGATAATCTTGAGTTAAATTAAGCCTCTTATTTCCCTTTGATAGGAGGAAGGGAAGGGAATAAGCTTTTATATAATGCCTACTATGTGCCAGGCACTGTGCTAAGCTCTCTTAACAAATATCATCTCATTTGATTCTAACAATAAGGCTGTAACTAGGTGCTGTTGTGATCCCCATTTTACACATAAGGAAACTAAGGCAAACAGAGGTGGAATGACTTATCCAGAGTCATACAGTTAGTAAGTGTCTAAGGTGAAATTTGAACTCAGATCTTCCTGACTCAAGGCCCAGCTCCCTATCTACTGTGCCACCAGATGCCTCTAGCTAAATAAGAATATCATTGTTGTTTAGTCGTTTCAATTGTCTGATTCTCTGTGACCCCTTTTTAGGGTTTTCTTGGCAAAGGAACTATAACGACTAGTCAATTCCTTCTCCAGCTTATTTTACAGATAAGGAAACTGAGGCTAAAAGGGTTATATATGACTTGCCCAGGGTTACACAGCTAGTGTCTGGGGCCTCATTTGAACTCAAGTCTTCCTAACTCTAGGCAGGCACTCTATCCACTGTGCCACCTATCTATCCTCCTCAAGAATATCATTAGGTTTAACTAAATAGGTTAACCTGGGCAGAAGGAAGTAGAGGAAAAACTGAAGTTCCTTTCTTTTTTCTAAGTTATAGAGTTTGCTTTAGAAACAGCCTATATGTTTCTTCCCCATAGAGTATCATATGTTAATTTTAATGATTATGTGATCTGATATGCACAATTTTTAACGGATGAGTTTCAGTTCTTATGAAATTTTCCATTGCCAAAGTTACTCAGGCTCCTAGTAAGGAAACAGACATACTGGCAAAATGATAATTTTAGCAAGGCCTCACAAATAGCTCTAAAAAGTTTAATTTGTACTATCCATCAATGGAATGGACCATCTTTTAAGCTACTGAGCTATCAGGAGAGGATGTTAAGGATGACCTGATATCCCACCTTGTTATGCCCAAAGTTCTTTAGCCTTTATTCTTGAGTAATTAATTTGCAAACCCACTCTAATACAATTTACCAAAAATGGACTGCAAAGATGAATGAAATGGTATCTAAGTGCTAACTATGTATATCCCAGCATTGATCTATGTGTTCAGATGAAAACAGAAAAGCTTCACAGTCTCCGACAAGATGATCCGAATTTAAGTTTGTTCAAGGAATAATCAGCCATGTAATTTACCAGAAGTAGGGTGAAGGTAATAAGCATTTAAGTACCTTCTGTGTGCCAGCCAGTGAGCAAGTACTTTAGAAAAAATTATCCCATTTGATCTTCACAAGAGCTTGAAAGGTAAGTGTTATTATTATCCCTATTTTATAGATAAGGAAACTGAGGCAAACTGAAGTTAAGGGACTTGCCCAAAATCATACAGCTTCTAAATTTATGAGGTCGGATTTAAACCCATGACTTCCAGGCCCAGTGCTCTATCTACTGCACCACCCCGAAGGTCCAAGTGGAATTAGATATTTATAGAGTAGACAGCATTCTACATGAGCCCAACTAGATTTGGACTCATAGCACATATGCCTAAATCCTGGATTTGATACTTCTTGTGGTTCTTCCTTTGTTCTCCAAGAAGACCAATGGAATCATGGGGCTCTGTCTTGCAAGTGTATTGGATTTAAGTGAAGTAGAGTTGCACAAAACCGTCAGTCTTACTCTCTCTCCCAGAGTCATTAAAGTCCATTGGCAATACAAAAGGCAGGACAACTGGTGATGGACTAGAATGCAGTGGTCTAAGCATTCAATGGCTCCTTCTTCAGCTACCTTTCCTTCTAATCTAGTCCAACTTCTAAGTCCCCTCCCAAATCTAAACAATCCTACACTGTGGATCATACTTTCTGGGTAACATGCCTCAGTAGCTCAGGAGATAGAATACTCAACTTAGAGCCTGAAAGATCAGAGTTTGAATTTTGCCTCAGAATTCTGTGTGACCCTGGGCAAGTCACTTAACCTTTCTCAGTCTCAGTTTCCTCATTTGTAAAATGGGGTTGAAAATAATAACACTGACATACCAGGTTTGTTGAGAGGAGCAAATGAGATGATATAGTGAAGTTCTCTCCAAACTTTAAGAGATATTATGCTAAGCTTACTTTATCTTACTCTGTTTCCTGAACCATGGGGGAAGTGGAATAAATGAACTTTAAGTTGACTTCCAGTTCTGATTTTAACTGTGAGCAAAATAAAAAATTGACTCTTACTACTTACATTCTTGATGAGTGTATGAGTAAGAAATACATACATGTATATATTTATGAAATATATATTTGATATATTTATAAGACATATATAATTTATGACAATTAGAGAAAACAAGTCATGTATACTATAAAGAATTAATTTTTTTTTGCTTTTTGGAGGGCAGTTGGGGTTAAGTGACTTGCCCAAAGTCACACAGTTAGCAAGTGTATCAAGTGTCTGAGGACGGATTTGAACTCAGGTCCTCCTGACTCCAGGGCTGGTGCTCTATTCACTGCACCACGTAGCCACCCCAAGAATTACATTTTTAATAAAACAGCAAGTATTTATTAGATGATTACAATTTCCCAGGAACTATGACAATTACAAGGAATACCAAGAAAAAAAAGCAAAAACTGTTCCCGATCTCACAGAGCTTACACTCTAATGAGGGAACCAGTATATGCACAAATTAGTCCAGGCAAGATAAATATGGTGAAAGGTGGAAGGTAGCCTTAGTGGGGAAGGCACCAGAGGATACAATCATTTCCAAGCTGCAGTCATCTGTTAAGGCTTCATGGAGTAGATCAGATACATAACAACGTTTACATGCATGTTATCTCCCAAGGATGCTACTTAGGATTACTATCTCTGTGCACAGGCAGGCTTGGCTACAAAGACTGATAGAGGAACAGAAGCTCCCACACAGCAATGCAAACACTACAAAATGTAACTTAGATTTGAAATTGTAGCTCCCATTTGTGATTCTTGCTTCTTAGATTACAATCACACAACATTAGAGCAAAAAGGAGCCTTAACGATCACCTAGTTCAACCCCCTCTTTCTGTCAAGGTGGAAACCAAAGCAGCTCTTCCAAGGTTCTGTAGCTGGCAAGCTGTGGAAATGGGACTTGAACCCAGTTTTTCTGACCCCTGGTAACATACCATTTTATTTCCTCTCAAAGTCTATCTCATTCCACAGATGCTGTCCACATTGATTTGTCTATGGTAGTTGTTTCTTAAAAGTTGTGCTCCGGGACATTTTCCCACCCTACCTTTGCTTCTTATAATTGTTCCATTTCATCTCACCATGTGACAGTTGTTTAGACATCCAGCTTTCATCCATTTTCCACATGCATCCAGTCTACAGGAGTTGTTATACCAATTATCATCCTGAGGCTGGCTATATTTCAGATTCCCATTATTAGTAAGCCTGGCTTTCTATTTAATGTCCAGTTTTGTTCACAGGTGATGCTGATTAAACTGGAAGTGCCATCTGTGATAGGTTGAGGTCACATAGGCATGTACAAGGTAGAAAGCCCCCACAGTTTTATTTTGTTCTTAAGTTTAATGCCACCTTGGCACCATCCTCTGTAAATTTCCTCAAGGACGTGCTGACCTGATTTTGATTTCTACTATCTAATCTATTTCCCTTGGATTACTATACTATTGTATAGTTTTTTGTTAAAGTAGCAGTTTTCAGGCTCGTATTGAAATCTTGACTACAGATGGGACTTCTCTAGGGCAGGCTGCTATATCACCTCAATCTCTGTCAAGTTTACTGTCACCAGAAAAGGAGTTATCATTCATTGTTCACATGTGGTATTTGTAGGTTCTTCAAAGACATGGTCAAATTACAAACATTTCCTGGTTTATTGTTGCAAAATAAAAAATTTTATGTTTTTCATTTCCAGAGATGAATCTGTTTCCTAGATTTATGAAAATATATTCTCACTCCAGATTCAGATGCCTCTACTGCATTTACTAATCTATGTACATGTCATGTCCCTGTCTTCATTTGTCTTTTTATCCCTACTACTTTTCACAGGGTAGGCACTTAATGAATTGTTGGAAATCTACTAAGGGCATCACTATGCTGCTGATCACCCAGGTTCCTAACCTCAGACTTATCTTTGACTCTCCCTCTCATTGACTCCCCATATCCTAATAATAATTATGATAATAATAAAAACAATAAACATTTCTATAGCACCTACTATGCACTAAGCACTTTGCAAATTTCTCGACTTATTCTCACAATTGCTCTGAGAGTTAGTTGAAATCATCACCCACATTTTACAGATGAGGAAATTGGGGTAAAAAGATTAAGGTCACACAAATAGTAAATGTTGGAGGTCACAGTTGAACTCATCTTCCTGCCTCCAGACCCAGCATGTTACCCTCAGCACCTCTTAGTTGCCTACTTAGAGAAACTAACAGAAGAAGTGTGAAGGAAAGACAAAGGATCCAGTTTAGACATGTTGAGATGCAGATATCAGTGAAACCTCTAGGTGGAAAGAAATGCAGATCTGCAGTTAAGTGGAAAGTCTGAATCTCAGCACCAATTTAAGAACTCTCTGGGGTAGCTACAGTAAATAAATGGTGCTACAGTACATAAATTATGGGTCTGGAGTTAGGAAGACCCAGGTCCAAATTCTGCCTCAGACATTTACTAACGGTGTGACCTTGGACAAGTGTCTTAACCTCTATTTGCCTCAGTTTCCTTGTTAGTAAAATGGGGGTAATAACAGCACCTACTATCCAGAGTTGTTGTGAGGATCAAATAAAATAACTATTGTAAAATACTTAGAATAGTGTCTTCCACATAATAAAACTATATAAACCTTAGTATATATTAAAAAGAGATAATTGAAGGTCTGAGAGTGAATGCGATTACCAAAGGAGAGATCATAGAGAGAGAGAAGACTGAGGACAAAGCTTCTGGGGGTGTCGAAGAAGGAAAACAGGAAGCAGGAGAACAAAGGAAACCAAAAAAGAGACAGGTATGCTAGGAACCAGGAAAGGGCAGGGTAATAGAAGAAAATGGAAGAGAGCATACTGAGGAGAGGATGATCAGCAGGATCAATTGTTACAGAAAGAAAAAAGACTAAGACAGAGAAAAGTCCACTAGGTTCGGCCATTGAGAGAACCTGAGAGAAAAATGTCAATAGAGGGGTAGGGTCAGAAGCCAGATTTCAAAGAATGTAAGATAATAAGGAGCTAGGGGCAGTAAATACAGACTAATTCTTACTACTCCTTTCACAATGGAAGAAAAGTATTCACCTACTTAGGCACTTGTTTTAGCCATTACTAGAATTTATTCTTCTAAGGAATGTCAATGCTTTAGTTAGGCCAGCAAACACAAAGTGATAGTCTGACAAGGTTCTATGTATGCTTTTCTTCTCTTTGATGTGAGCAAAGATCTTATAGCAGTCTAAGACTATACTCTGCTTTTAGGAGTGCCCATTTTCAAAAGAGGCAGGTAGGTGGCACAGGGGATAGAGTGCCCTCATCCCTGGAGCCAGGAGGACCCAAATTCAAATCCCACCTCAGACATTTACTAGCTGTGTGACCCTGGTCAAGTCACCAATGCTGTTTGCCTCAGTTCTTCATCCATAAAATGAGCTAGAGAAGAAAATTTCAACCATTCCAATATCTTTGCCAAGAAAACCTCAAATAGGGTCATGGAGAGTCAGACATAATTGAGAAGACTTAATAAAAAAATTTTCAAGAGTTTTCAATAACCCTGTCCATCTATGTATTCCATTCTCTTTCATTTTCTCCCATACTTATTCTTTCACCCACACCATGATCTATAGGTTGCTCCTTGATATCCCAGTCTATCCACCTTGCTATGGCCTCCCTTTCCTTTTTACCCAGTTCTTATCCAGCCTTCAGGCTGAAGGCCCTGGTCTCCTCAGTCTTTCACCATTTCCTTTTTACTAACACTTAACCCTGAGTAATTCCTACATCTGCCTCCTCTATTGCTTTCCCAAGCTGCTCAGTGCAACTCAACTTAGAATCATAACTTTAGAGAAAGATGGAAACTTAGACACCATCAAGTGTAATTTTCTAATTTTAAATATGAGAAAATTGAGGCAGAAAGAGGCTAGTAACCATCTGAGATAGTACTAAAGTTCAGATCTTCCTGACTTGAAGGCTATCTACTATACCACCCAACTGTCTCAAAGTCCAGACCTCCCCCCATTTTATAGGTGACCCACAGAGAGCTGAAGTGATTGGCCCAAGGTCACATAGCTAATAAGTGTCTGATGCAGGATTGAAATGTCTCTTCCTGACTACAAGGTTTGCCTCGTGTTAAGAAAAAAATCACAAAATTATGCTGACTTGGTGCATTACAAATTAATGCTATCTAACCCCAACTGAGCTTTTACTGCTACACAGCAATCACTTCTTTTTCCTCTCTTATTGATTCTTTCCTGCTCCTTACAAAAGTTAGTCAAAATCTATTGTCTCCTTCAGCCCCTATTTCCACTGGTCTACCCTTGTCACCTGTCCCATTTTGGCAGAGGACCTCTCCAACTTTACAAAAACAAATCACCACCCCCCCCACACACACTGCCTAAAGGCCATCTGAAATAAACTCACAAATAACCTCCTCCACTCAGTGTCCTCTGTTTAATTCAACAAACATTTAATAAACACCTACTATGGACAAGTAACTATTATTCCTAATCTCCTTCCTCCATTTCTGTGAAGTCTTCCCTAAACCTTATTGGGGAAAAGTGTGAACTCTCTCTCCCTGTCTCCTTTACATGAATTTAATTCTCTCCAGTCATAATTATCTTTGTCATTCCCATTCTTTTAGTAATAAATTCCTTAATTGGGCCTTTGTGGTATCTATCCTTGAATCCCTAGGGACTACACAGTGCCCAGTTCACAGAAGGTACTTAATTATTGTTTGTTGAGGCAATGAAAAAATTTTATTAGTGAGCAGCTTTGGTCTTGAAAATGTTCACTAGTCTGACATCTCTGAAATTCTGTTGGTATTCCCTCAAACTTACATATCTTTGACCAAAAAACTCTACATAGCAGTGAGAACTCCCTCAAAAGACAAAATGAGAACAAGTCTTCTACCTGTCAGAAGTCATCACAGCCTTCAAATGGTATTCACAGGGACCACACCTGGAAGGACCAGGTATTTCAACTGTGTCAATTGGGGCAAGATTTTTTTATATTTTTAAATCATTTTACTATGATTTCTCCTATATATCCAAATGCATTTAAGTACAAATAATTACAAGCAGATATTATAATTTTATTTTGAAATAAAAGTTTTCATCCTGCTATCTCCAGTATACAAGTATCCTGTGTCAGTTGACAAAAGCTTGATCCTTTGAGGTAGTCTTACATTTCAGTGCTTCTGTTAAATCCTTCAGCCTCAGAACTTTCTCTCAGTGACATCATTGGTGAGAGCTCACTAGCCAGCACCAGATTGTACCATACTTTACCCAACAATCTTCTTGCCACCTTTCGTCTTGTGAGCTCTCCCCATCCTAACCCTACCCCCACATAATACAACCCTTTCTATTTTATATTTTGGAAACAGTGATGAAACCAGTACTACCATTTTTTCTTAAAAGCATTTATCAATTAAATGCCCTATAAATTTCTAACCCCTTAAACTCCTCTCCCTACTGTCCTTCCTTACATGCACTGACTTCTCCTACTAGAATGTAAGTTCACTAAAAATATTTGCATTCTCACCGATTAGCATAGTGCCTGACACACAGTAAGCACTTAATAAAAGCTTTTATTTCATCCTTAAGGTAAAAGATACTTTGAATTACAGCTCTTAAAGCTAGAAGACACTTAAAAAATTTTATCTAATCCAACCTCTTAACTTTAGGCGTGTAATATTCTTATTTACAGGTCTTTGGGGGAAGGGGTGTAAGCTGTGGGGGGAAGGGCCCTCCAGACCTTTGATCTCATCAGTGAGGAACTCCCAGTGTATGAAGCCCAATGTACCTCTTTTGGGCTTCATTTACATTTAGGGGAGGTTGGTGATTCTTTCCTTTATAGTGGCCTGTGGAAACCATATTAGAAAAAGACTTTAAGGTTCCCTTCTGAGGCCAGAAGGCCCTGAAACAAGCTTTGTTTTGTTATTTTTCCATTTTTTTTCTTTCCCATTCTAGGTATAGAGAGTATACTTTCCACTTCAGAAGTGAAAGTCACAGAAATATGGGGGGCAGAATCCAGGCCAGGTTTGGTAGCCAATGTAGCACTGACGTACTGAGGAGCAGTAGAGAATTCTCTTCAGAATTCCAGCATCTGGACACAAACTTGTTGGGACCAATGTCATGTAGGAACCCAGTTTTCAGGATTTTGCCACCATGCCTCAACTGCCTTCTCATCCTAGAACTTCTTTCCGGGCCTTGGACCTTCTAACTCTGGGACATTGCTCCACTGGCTCCAGCTCCCTTCTCACATTAGTGAGCCCTCCCGAGCTCTCCTAGGCCAGACATACTTCATCTTCCTCCTGGTACTGATCCTAATTCTCAGAATATCCACAGTTTCCAACCCTTCAATTCCTTTTCTGCCCCCTTTTGTGTGTTGTCTTCTACATCAGAACATAAGCTCCTTGAGGGCAGAGACTGTCTTTTTTTGTGCCTAACAGTAAGTTTGTTGCCTACTAATGAAGAGCTTCAATCCTAGGATTTATAGACTTGGGGAGTTGCCTGAGGGATTGAGATATTAAGTGACTGGCCGATGGTCACAGCCCTAATATGTGACAAAAAATGAGATTCAACCTAAGCTTTCCTAATTCCAATGTCAACCATCTATCCCTTATGCCATGCTAAGGATCTCTTTACAGATCAGGTACTACAAAGATGAAAGGAAATCATTATTCTCCAAGCTGCGCTCCCTACTCTAAACTTTCTCTACAATGTCAAAGAAACCACTTCACCTGAAAATTCACTCCTGGTTTGTCACATTTGAAAAACCCTTGTCCCACCTCCCCATCCCCATTGAATGGTTTCTTCCAGAGCCTCCATTTTAAAGAGGAAGCCTAGGCCAGCCAGATCCTTATTCCTCTCCAAGCCACTTTGCTGACTCCCAGACTTTCTCTACAATACCCACGTAGTTTCTGGATACCTTCATCTTCCTCCCCCCACCTTTTAAAGATTTTTTTTAATCTGTTATCTTTCCCCATTAGGATACAAGCTTCTTCTTTTTTTTTTAAGCAATTGGGGTTAAGTAACTTGCTCAAGGTTACACAGCTAGTCATTATTTATGTGTGGGTGCTCATTTTCTGAGGCAGGATTTGATCTCGGGTCATCCCAACTCCGAGGCCGGCGCTCTTACTCACTGCGCCACCTAGCCGCCCCTTTTTTTTTTTCAGGGCAATTGAGGTTAAGTAACTTGCCCAAGGTCACACGGCTAGGTTTTTGTTTGTGTGGATTAAGTGTCTGAGGCCGGATCCAAACTCAGGTCCTTCTGACTCCAGGGCCGGCGCTCTACTCACTGCACCACCTAGCCGCCCCAGGATACAAGCTTCTTAAGGGCAGGGATTGTCTTTCTTTATACTTACATTTGCATTCCTAGCACTTAGCACACTGCTTGGTAAGTAGCAATTTTTAAATAATTAATTGCTGTTTCTTTTGTTTTGCTACTTTTCAATATTTTGATTCTATTGCTATAGCCTATGAAGTACTATGTACCACAAACTCAATGAAAGGAACTCAAGCCACCTTCAAGACAGCAAGTCTTCCCATCAATCAATCAACAAACATTTATTACGTATTTCTCTACCATTTGCCAGGCACTATACTAGGCACCAAAGGAACAAGTACAAAGAATGAAATAATCCCAATTTTCAAGGGGATTACATCTTAATGGGGAAAACAACAAGTACACAACTTGTATAAGGACATAATCATTTCCCAATGAACATTCAATGTGAATAAAAATACAGCTATGCCCTGATTAGTACAAGTAATGAATCCTGTGAAGTGGTTGCATTATTCAAATTCTCATTGTATATTTCCATTAGGCCAGAGCCAATGACCATATTTTACATAATTTTAACCTCGAATAATGTGAATTTAAATATATGCAACTATTTCATGAGACTCATTATTCACAGTAATTGAGCCCTAACTGTGGAAAGTAGTTAGGACTTCAGCATGTTTCCTAGTCAGAAATGATCTTTCCTTCTTTGGAAGTTACTGAGGGTTTTTTTTACCTTTCATATATTGCATTCTACAATATGATTATTTTTGTGTATTCAGGGGTCAGTGAGCTACAGCCCCATGGCTCCTTTTTTTTTAAAAAACCTAGGGGTTTTTTTTGGTACTGTCCATTAGCTAATAAGCTAATTACATTTCAAAATACAATAAAACTTTATTTTAAAAAGTAAAAACCGTTCTTAGCACAGGGGCAATACAAAAACTGGTGACAGGCCAGATTTGGCTTTTGGACCATAGTTTGCCAATCCTTGTCATATGCTATAAACTTCCAAAGAGACAGAAAAGCTCCATGAGGATAGAGAGCAGGGTTTAAATCCTGCCCAAGACACTTATTGGCTATATGATCCTAGATAAGTCATAACCTCTCTGATCCCAAGTGTCTTCATCTATAAAATGAGAGTGTTTGACATGTTAAAAAATATCTAATAAGAGGCACTTCGAATTTTGCCAAGCACTTTACATATATTATGAGCAGCTAGGTGGCATCGTTGGATAGAGCGCCAGGCCTGGTGTCAGGAAGACTCATCTTCCTGAGTTCAAATTCAGCCTCAGACACTTAATAGCTGTGCCACCTTGGGGGGGCAAGTCACTTAACCCCATTTGTTTCATTCTTCATCTGTAAAATGAGTTGGAGAAGGAAATGGCAAACCACTCCAGTATCTTTGCCAAGAAAATCCTAAATGGAATCACAAAAGTCAGACATGACCAAAACAAACACCACAAAAAATTACATATATTATCTCATTTGATCCTTACAATAACCTTGGGAGGTAGATATTATTATCTACATTTTACAGATGAAGAAACTGGAGAAGACAGCAGTTAAATAACTTGTATTTCAGACAGCTGTCTAAGGCAAAATTTGAACTCAGATCTTTCTGACTCTAGGTCACCTAGAGCTGCCTCTAAGGTTCTTTCTAGATTTAAACTTATGCTCCTAGGATCCCATAGCCTTATAAAGACCCAGTTCCATAAATTTTAGGCCCACTGAATTATAGCATGTCAATCTTAATGTCTCACTACTTTCTCTTACTGGCTCCAACAACTGGCAGAGGAGAGTCCAAGATTTCTTTGTGCGTTTTATGGGGGGTTAAGTTTAATTCTTAACATTCTTTTCTTATAATCTTTGTGTAGAATAACATACATATATTAAATGGTGTTAAATCTGTCAACCCAAGTTACTATATTTAGATCAGTAGAGAGTATAGGACCGAGGTTTAAGTGACAATTAGGGAAAATATATTCAGAACTGTCATCGGCAAATACTTTTTTCCCCCTTGCCAGATAAGAATCAGAACCTGTCGAATGGTAAATCAGGAAAGGTAACTGAGGCAAAATGCTGGGGTCATTCTCCAAATAATCAGAGGTCAATGCTTGAAGAATAGTTGGGAAATGGGTTATTAGTGTTATCCCTTCTCTCTCTTTCCCCTAGTCTGTGATTTTCATACTTAGATGTCATGTTAACCAATACAGATGTATATAATTTGAAGTCTTTACAAAGCAAGAGGATTTAACAGCCCTGCTTCAATAAGTACAAACACACACTTACCCACTATGTTTTACGCCTGCCTGCAACAAAAACAGCTGAACAGATTGTGATGAAATTCAGAGACTGACAGTCTGACAAAAAAAAAAATCCCTTTTTGTCTAAAATCTGGCTTCCATAGGTTTTGCAAATCTAAATATTTGATTTTGCACTGGAAGAGGAGCCAGTCTTATGTACAATTTATGAAATAAATGTGTAGATACATGTTTTAAAATCCCCAAATTTTGTCAAAACATACTGTCCGACTTTGGTGGTGGGTTTTTGTATTTTTTTTTTTTAAACTATGGCTTGGGTGTGTATTCCCCATGGCTTCGAAGGCTTTAGCTATATTTATCTAATAACCACTCTTTGCAAACCAGGGTTTCAATAGTACTTTAACAGTAGTTTCAGTGTCGAAATGCCCTTTGCTCAGCAGGGAGCGTTAAGCCTTGCTGTATTATACTTCCAAGACGCTTGCGAGCTGGAGTTGGGAGATAGAATATTTTCTTTGAAGTTCGCCTTTCACAACACACTGGGATGCAAACAAGATCCCGTTACTCAGTAGTCAAACAATCCTAGCACCCAGGGACCAAGACTAAATAGTGCACCAAATTTTCTAATTATGTCTTTGTGATATTTACTCCATGAGGTGAGGTGAAAGCAGATTCTAATCAATATAAGACTCCTTGTCTAAACAGGACATCTGAGCTTTGCAGGATTCTGTTTGTCGACTCAGTAACCCGGTGGTATGTCACCATTACAGTAAAAATATCTTAATCGATGAAAATATTGGAGGAATTTAGGATAAGGTCCTCATAGACAATTCCCGCCCCCCCCCCCCACTCTCTTCAAGTTTATGTTTCTTAATGGACCAAAGATAAATCGCATATGAACAAGTGAAGTTCAAGGTTACAGCACATACATTCTCGTTCTTCCCCCACATTATTATATTGACTTATGGAGCCTATTTAGTACTAACAGTTTAATTGGCCTCTCTCTATTGTAATGAAATCCTTTAACAGATTTTTTTTAATCCAGTTTGGAGGTTAAATTCAATTCAACAAATATGTATGAAGGCTTGCTATATGTCAGACCCTGGAAAAATAAAGAACAAAGAGGTCTCTGGGTCTTCAAGAAGCATCACCCTACTGGGGGTAGGCTCAACATCAGCACCAGAATGTGCAGTGAAGGTAAAGGAAAGCTGCCAAGGCAACGTTTCATATTTAAGAGAAAGTTCAAAGATTCAATTCAATAAACAATTAACTAAGTACCTATTATGTTCCAGGTACTGAGCTAGGTGCTGAGGACACAAGGACAAAACTGGAAGTCCCATCCCTGGAGGGGCACACCATACACTCAGATAATTACATTCAGTACATAGACACATGCAATTACATAATGTAATATGCATATTGCACATATATATTTATATAGTACAATATAGTGGAGGGGAGAGAAACATCAGATTGGAAGATTAGGGAAAGGACTCGTGAAGGAGGCATCTGAGTTAAGCCTTAAAAGATCACAGAGTTTCCCAGAGATGGAGGTGAGAAGGGAGAGTATTTCAGCATGTTCAAAAGCCCAGGACTAGGAAGAAGAAGGTTTTCAACACTGCTAGCCATCGATTTTACAACATTGGCTGAAGATTAAACAAATGAGAACTACAAATCAGAAACCAATAACAAAGGCAGAGTGCATGAAGTGCTGAACTTGGAGTTAGAATGATGTAGGTGAAAACCCTGCCTTTTATACTTGCTAGCTGGGTAACAGGGTGAGTTACTGAACCTCTCAGCCTCAATTTCCCCATCTGTGAAATGAGCACTTACCTCACATGATTATCATGAGGTTGCATACATAAGATAACATATATAAAGTACTTTGCAAACCTTAAACACTGCAAATGTCAATTGTTATCTAGTAGGAAAAACTAGAAGACCCTGAAAACGTAGAGGGGGAAAAAATCCAAGTATTTTTTGGATCCTTAATGTTCCCCCTCAACTAAAAATCTTAAAAGTCTTCAGAAGATATGAATTTGTAAAGTTTTTTGTTAAGTGACTGACACAGAAATCACTATTTACATTCTAGAGAAGGGGAAACTTAAGAGACTAAAGTGACTTATTCTTTGTCTCTCATAGGGATTCTGTGACTCAGAAGGGGAGCCGAAACCTCTTTCCTGTAACAATTACTGAGGCTGAAGCACCAGGAGAATGTTTTGACCAAAGTCTTTCCCTCTCAAAACCCTGTGATCTTCATCCAGAAGATACTTTGGAGGGTTGACAAATCCGATTCCTTGCTGCCTCCCTACCTTATAACTTTTGGACACAGCCCAAAGGTGGCAATATGTTATTTTGACCTTGATTTTAAAGCAGAAAAAAGAAATGTCAGCAGCTAAATTTGGCTCAAAGGACACAGGAGGATGAAATAGGTAACTAGTAAAAAGCAGTTAAGGAGACAGAAGCCACTCAAAGGTTGTTTAGGAAAGTATATTAGGCCAAAATAAAAACTACTAGAAACACATTAGGAGAAATGACACATTAGGAATACAGAATTCAAGAGTGAGTGGCACTTTAGATGAAGTTTAGAAAATTAAGCCATTGACCTGCAGTTGAGATTAACGTCAAACAAGGTGCCCCTTCTTCTGAAGTAATGAATATTCTTCAAACAGCAAGGGAGCACTGACTGCTGTTTGATGCTGATGACATTGAAAATTTAGGAGAACAAAAATTCCATCATTTTTCATTTGTATGCAAATTTGCCTGTTCCAGAAATTAACCCCTGAACCCCATGTCAGTTCTCATCTGGAGGAATTCTCTTTGCTAGCGCCACACAGTGCAGTCTTGTTGCTATCCTGGGGTCACTAGGGCTTCCCCAGTTTAGGGGAAAGGAAAAAGACCAAAGTCATAATGCCTGCTTTGTTTACCCTCATTAATGGGGGATAAAGGAGCAATAGAAGCAGAGGCATGTTGTAAAATGCACATCTCTAATGCCTGGGCCTGTGTACTAGCATAATTGAAATGCAAAATGCAGCTGTACCTCTTTTCGCTGAACAGCTATCCCTAATCACTCCTACCAGTGTTAAGGTGAACTATGGGACAATATACAAATCCTATTACTCTGCTTTTCAGCCAGGTCTTCAGCTGTTAAAAAGTTCCTTTGTTACTTCCCACCTTAGACAAATGCTACTATCTACATGTGAAGGGGAAAGGGGTGATTGAGCTTTTTTAATTGATGTGGATTTAATTATGCTAATTTAGACAGCTGTAAAACGTTTTCAGGATAGCTACATAATGGTACTAGCAAATACAGGTGTCCTTCACTGCAGGAGCTTAATATTTAACCTTAGTGGCTTTTAAAAAGGAAGGGGGAATTCAGAGCCCTAGTTAACAAGAGACAGAGAGAGAGGGCTCTGCTTTCTAAACAATTTAAGACCCATCCAAGGAACTTCACCCCAATCCAAAATATCTCACAGTGGCTCATTATTCTTTTACTTGAGAAAGACACACAAAAACAAGAAGGGAATACCCTCCTTCTCCTGAAACGCCCTCTTCCTGCTTAAATGCTTAAAACTTGTGAGTAACTAGGTAGCCTAAAGTTCAGAGATGGAGTCTGGATTTTCTGATCTGCATTCATGAAACTCAAAGGAAAGGCTGATTTCAGAAAACATCAACCTGGAAATCTGGAGCCAAAGCAATCTTTAATTTTCATATATGAAGAGCCATCACACGTTTAAATGAGGGGATCATTGGGAAAGAATAGAAAAAATAAGAACAATTGTAATGAGATACTGTCTGGCATAGTGGATAGCCAGCTGGTCTCAGAATCAGGGGGGCTTGGGTTCTAGTCTTACCACTGACATACTGGTGATGTGAACCTGGGTCATTCATTTAACCTCTGAATGCTTCTTCTCTAAGATTGGAGCTTCTCTAAGAAGGCACGTCTCTAAGACTGTACAAATTGAAGAATAGTTGCTGATCGGCATTGGTCAACAGGGTGTCCTCACAAAGGGTTCTTTACACCAATAGCATCACAGGTAGGGACTAAAAATATAGTGGCTCTGTAATTTCAAAATACTTTACAGTCAGTGGCTCATTTGCTCTTTACAAGAAGCTAGTGAAATGAGTAACATAAGAATTATTGTCCCAATATTACCACGAGGAAACTGAAATTGGCCGCCTGGTTGGCTACAAATCAGGCCTCTCGGGATCCAACAGCTTGGACCAGGAATGGAAGCCTGACTGGTCTCATCTTCTATTCAATATGCCTTGCTTTCCTGATCCCTTCTTACTACAACACAGTGCCAAAGTATTCTGAAATCACTAGTGGGAAAATAGAGGGAAGTTATTTAAAATGCAATGCCCTGATTAATGATAAAACTCTCTGCTGTGATGGGCTTTTGAATTGTATGGAGTTCTTTAGAAGTATGTCATAATGGATAGGACTCTAAGGAAACCTGGTTTCTACCTCCATTTCTGCCACTGTGCCCTTTGAAACCCTGGAAAAATATTTTAATTCTCCTGGCTTCAGTTTGCTCATCTCAAAAGGAGGGAATTAGGTTAATTTAACCCCTAGGTCCATTCCAGCTCCAAATTGTAGAAATTAAAGTGGAAAGTTGCAAGAAAAATAGGAAAATAAATTAAGACCAAGAACTCATAGTTCACATAGTTAAGCCTAAACAAGTATACAATTGATAAAAAATATACACAATTATTTTTCCTATCCCACAAGCATATAAGCATAAAACCTAGGATATAGAAGTCATATAGAACCACAGTTGGACTGCACAACCCCCTTTACATAAAAGCACATACTATATTGCAGATAACATAGCAGAAAGCTCAGTAGGTTGGGAGGCAGAAGGCCCACATTTAGCATGGTGTGGTAGAAAGAGCACTCCAAGGAGAGACAGAGGATCTGCTTTTGAATCCCAGGCTCTCATACCCATCACCTGTGTTCATAGGATCACTTGTGAGACCCTGGGTAACCAATTAACCTCTCAGGGCCTCATTTTCTCATCTGCAACATAGGATTAGATAAAAAAAACCTCCAGCATCCCTTCCACCTTTGCACCCTATATTCCTTGTCCCAGCATAGACTTCTACAATCGAGTGACCTTTGGGAAATAATTTCATTTCTCTAAATCTCTCACTATTTTTCCTTTGTAAAGTGAAGACAATAACCCTAGTGCTATCTTTCTCTTAGGATTATTTTAGGGTCAAGTGAGATATTGCATCAAGGGCTTGGTAACCTTACATCTCCATATACATTATTATTGTTATTAGAATAATTCTAGGAAATGTCTGATTCCTGATCTTCTATGGGGCTAAAAATAGAAGGAAAGCTACTTAAGTAGGGCCTTTAATAAATCATACACAAGCTTAAATGTTGTTAAGATATTTACAAATGGAGATTGAAATGTGGTCATTTGTAATGTAGTAATAGTTCTATTAATAAAGAAAATGTGTTCTGTTGACACATTTTGTGGTCAGACAGGTTTTATTGCCAGAGGTAAAGAAAAATAACATAGATATAAGCTAGGATATCAGAAAGGACAACTCACAGTGATTTTTTATCACTAACTACTTATTTTAATACTTCAAAAGATTTGTGATTTCATTAGCATGGGTATTCTCTCCACTCATGCAAACCACAAACACTTTGCCTTAGGTAGACAGTCTATGTCCAAAACCAATCATCGTCCGGTGGCCAGGCTTTTGATGGTAAGCCTTTCTGATCTTAGCTGGACTGGTTCTCTCATGATGAATATATATTGGATCAGTGCACCCATGCCCAAAGACTTTTCAACTTGATAGGACCTGCCAAGCATTCTACTAGCAAAGGCTTTAAGAGCCCAGCATCACCTCCATGCGAGGACAAGGCATAAGAGTATGAGTTTGCTGAAGGATCATTAAATATTAAATAAAATGTCAAATGTGCCAGAAATGTTCGTTTTGGATTTTAATATCAATTCTGAATTATTCCAAAACTTCTGTGCATAAAGGAAAATAATATTATAATTGCAGTATATATGTATGTATAACATATAATGTGTATGCCATACATACATGAATATGTACCTATGTATTACTATCCTATCTTTACACAATAGATTTGCTACTGGAAAGACAATAATAACTCATATTTGCATATCACTTTAAGATTTGCAAAGCTCTTCCATTAAAATGACCTTATAAATTAGAAAGTATGGGTATTAATAGCTGCATTTTACAGATGAGGAAATAGAGGTGCTAAGAGTTTAAATAACTTAAAACAGTAACACAGCTAGTGAGCACCTGAAATAAGATTAAAACCCACTTCACACCTTCAGGTATAGAATTCTTTCTGCTGGTCAAGAACAGTCTAGCTGAGAGACAGGGTGATATCTTCCAGAAATGTGGCCCTATTCCTCTGTGGCATGGTCCCCAACCCAGTAAAGAGCAGGAGGAAATAAAGAGGAGAGGGCAGAAGAAAGGAGAGAGAGGAAGGACGCACCATTGTAATAAAATCTGGGTTGTGGCTACCCAGGACCAGAAAGGGAGCAGGGCAGTCACTCTGTACAATACAGCAGAGAAGTGACCCTTCCCCCTGTGATGACAACCTGGGACAAAGCCCCAGGTGACCTACTCTAGACACAGCTCTGTCTGTTATCCTATAAAGACTAGTTAGTACTTAACTGCTGGACAAAGTTCAAAATTCAGCCTTCAAACTTCAAATTCAGCCATCAAAACCACAGACCTACAAAACTGAGAAGATTCCTACCGGTAAAACGAACCATAAGTCCCTCCCACATTCTTTCTTCTCTCTTCTACCACCTACTGTCCTCTAGGTCTGATTAGGACATAGCTTCACATGTAGGTAAGGAATGTGAAAGAAGAGGGAGAGTAAAGCATAGGAAAAAAAGAAAGAAAGAGGATTGAGGGAGAGGAAGAAGACGGCAATGGAGGAAGAAGAGAGAAAAAATTGAAGAAGCCAAGTAAGAGAAAGAAGGGAAAGTGTCTTTCCCAGGACAACAACCTTCAACAAGCAAAGCCTCCACTCATTAGACTTCAAAGACAAGCAATGTTAATTTTGCTAAAATTAGTTTTGTTTTGTAAACAAAGCTAAAAGGAACTTCTAAGGTGATTTAGAACCACCCCCTCATTTTAAAAGTAAGGAAACCAAGGCCAGAGAAATGATATGACTAGCCCAAAGTCACTTAGATCTTAAGTTGTCTTTCAGGGGATTTCAACCCAGCTTATCTGACTCCAAATTCAATGTCCTTTCCACTACATCCTACTACCTCTCTAGAGATTTATTAAAGAAACATCATTGATTTGTATAATAAGACCACTTGCTGCTTGGCAGTATTACTATGTCACATGATCACACTAATTGCAATATATTGAAAAATGAAATTCAAAATGGTGGAATTGCATTTGACAGGTAAGTAATGCAAATGGATTTTAAGCTGTAGATTAAGGACAATGGAAGATGAAGGTGTGAAAAGACATTGGAGACATGAACTTGAAACTGAACTGGCAATATTTCAAGGTTACCTGATAAGTTGGAGGCAGATGGTACAGTGTGGTGAAACATCTGGCACTTCAACCTCTGAGAACTGGGAAACATTCTAGAAGATGGGGAGGACAAAAGAGGAAATGTCAACCATCCTCTCTTTTCTTCCTATAAAAAACCCCTTAAACTTTAACTAGGAGGGGTACTCAGAAAAAAAAAAAAGGCCACATGATTGAAAGTCACAACCACTGGCAGAACCAAGGTATCACAGACTAAAATTTCATTGCTACTTCATCAGATACATATGTATAATATACCATTCTTACTAATAATAGCACTTTCCCCACAACTACCCAATAATATAAAGTAGCACTGGTATCATTTTCCCCAAGTTTACAGATGAGAGGAACTGAAGCTAAAAAGTTTATGGAGGTGCCCTGGGTCACACAGCTACTAAGAATAGAAGCCAGCATCTTCTAATTCTAAGTCCTGCCCTCTTGCCACTAAACCACAGTGTCAGTGAACATATGAAATATACTCTTCCTTAAAAGTACATGATAGAATATTTTAACCTCAGGAGATCACAGGATGATTAGATTTAGAGCTATATGTGACCTTACAGATATTCTAGGTAAGAATATGTAATGACTGGTCCATGATACACAGGTGGACATTTCCATTACCAGTAAACATGTTCTTTAATCATATATACATTTTATCTAACCTTCATTTATAGACCCACATATATTCAACATACCTATTGCCTCATAAAATTTCCTGTGTTTTTGTCCATGTATTTTAAGAATTTTCCCATATATGATTACTGCTGATTTCTGCTGGATCAGTGTGAAGCTAACAGTACTATTAAAACTCTAAGCCTGGATTCCCATAATCAGTCTCGACACTTGCCTATTCTGTGGTGTTTATTAACCAATTAACTATTTATCAACCAATACTTTCTCCTGGAGACTTCTCCTTTGGTTTTTGCAACACTCCTTTCTCTTTGGTCTCCTCCTACCCGTTCAATTGCTCCTTCTCAGTTGGCTTTGCTGAATTATCTTCCGTCTTCTGCTACTACTCTAGTTATCCTTCAAAACTCTGTTCTAGGCCTTCTCTTGTGTCTAAACTCTTTTCTTAATAATTTCATCTGCTCCTACAGGTTCAATTGTTATCAATATTCAGATGATGCCCAAATTCCTATTCCCAATCTCCCTCCTGAATTCCAGTCCCAGATTCCTAGTTGTCAGCTGGACCTCTCTACCTATATGCCTCCTAGATATCTCAGTCTCAACTTCCCTTTTCTGTTTTCTTTATGACATCCTCCTCCTCCAAGTCACCCAGGTCCAAAATCTTGAAATCTTCCTTAGGTCTTCCCTCTGCCTCACCTCTCACATCCAACTAGTTGTCAACTCTTATCAATCCATAATACTTCACAATTGTCCCCTTTCTTCTGCCCCCCCCTGCCACTTTTCTAGTCATATGTCACATTTCTCCCTGCTAAAATCCCTCTGATACAGTCAAACTGGTTTGCTAACAGTTCCTTATACACAAACTTCCACTTTCAACTTCTATGCCTCTGCATGAGTAGTCAGTCCTCCATATCTGTCATGGACTCCTTCCTGTGGCAGGTGAAAGATGAAATGACTGAGGAACAAAGGTTTGAACTTCTGAACATATCAATTTATTAAGTAATACATGCTAATTGCCCAACAAATGAGAACCAGCAGTCTTCCTTGGCTTTGGCAATGGATCCCTAGTATGGGAGAGATAGATTTTATATATTAAAAATAATTATTAAAATAAGAATACTTAATCAACCATGATATAACATGATTTCTAATTGGAGGAAAGATTAAGGACTTTTCAAGTTGGAAGGGAGAGAGTCAATAGGTGCAATTCCTTGAAATCAGAAAAAAGATTCCCATTTCCCCTAAGAGTCTGTATAGAATCAAAGGAACATGGAAACAATAACTGATTAGTATAGGGTCAGCTTTGAGGCAAGACACGTGGGTTGCTTGAGGTATATAATTCCGAGAAAACTCTTTGCATCAATCTTGGGATCTGAGTTTCTGGTCAGTTATAATCTAGTCAGGGTGGCAAACCTGTGGCCTTCTAGGTCTTTGGATGCAGTCGTTTGACTGAATCCAAGTTTTATAGAACAAATCCTTTTATTAAAGAGATTTGTTCTATGAAGTTTAGATTCAGTAAGAGGGTTGCCCTTGAGGACCTAGAAGGTCACATGTGACCTCAAGGCTGCAAGTTCCCCACCCCTGACTTAATGGTCTCTCAGCAGCAGGTAGAGGTGGTCTAGCTTCCCAGCCATGCAAGGGCCAGGTTCAAACCATGCAATAAAATTTTCTCCCAATTCCCACAATTGAATGGAGTTTCCTCACAAAAGACAGAAATTGACCTAGACCCAAAATTGACTAGAAAGGGAACTGAGTTAGCTCCAGAAGTGAGTTACAAGATGAATGGTTCACCCAATCCCCAATACCACTGCTGTTCTAATCCCATCAATTCCCTCACTCCTCACCTCTGTCCAGTAGAATCCTACCTCAGCTGCTACCTACAGTACAAGGTCTTTCCAGATCCTTCTAGTTAATAGTGTTCTCTCTTTTCTGAAATTGTTTTATTCCCTCCCCCACTTTTTTTTACTTATCTGTGTACATGTATATCTCCTTCTCCACTCCCTGAATGCAGTAAAATGCAAATTCCTTGAATGTAGGAATGATTTCGGTTTTTTCTTTGGATCCCTAGAGTCCAGCAGAGTGTCTTGTACAAAAGTAGGGACTTAATAACTGTTGTGTTGAATTCAATTGAAATTTGAGTTGCTGGGGTAGAACAGCAGCAGGGATAAGGTAGATATAACTATCAGGTTCACAGAATACTGGTGTTGGTGGTGGTCACATCGATATTGGGAAGGGTAGATTGGGTATTGGGCAAAGGAAGGGGGGATGATGAACTTGGTTTAACTCAGTGCTTGCACTAAGGGTTGGACAGGGACAAGAGGCGAGGTATCATTTTCACATGTTTTCAGATAAGCCTAAAGCCATCTTATGTCTTATTTTCCAGCCTAGTTAAATGAGCCATATCTTATTTCTCTGAGTGAAATTCAGGGTATACTATCTCACTTCCTTTTTCTCTCCTTTTAAACTCTGGTTTTGTCAATGATTGAATCTTGCAAAAGATTCACATGAAGACACTCAATTTCCCAAATGAAAGTCCTCCTGTCTTTAGTTCTTAAAATTATTTTTATCTACTCACATTTACTATTTACTCTCCATTGCTATAGCATCTTATATTAAATTTAACTACTGCTTGTGTTCTATGAGGTTCTTCAACCAAGCCTTTCCTATGCTCTGGTATACCCCACTGCCCTTAATTTTGATTTTACTCCAGCTCATGTTTTTTTGCTTCAGCCAAACCAACCTGATTATTGACTACACAGGGTTGGTTCATTTATACCTCTGAGCCTTCCCAATAGGCCATTATTCTCCATTAATCATAAACAACTCCAGAATACTGTTTCAAAATCTTCTTTCCCATAGTAAAAGTCACCCTGGTCCTGAAGACTCCCTAAACTACTACTTACAGATTATCATACATTTAAACTAGATGTATCTATGATATGTGCATGTGTGGATATATTTTTGTCATATTTATTCTTATATGTTTCACATGTATTTGTCCTGTATACTTGATTTCACTGTTGGTTCTGGAAGAATAGGGATTTTTCTGTTATAATAACTCCTTATAGTACCTAGTGATTGTATTTAAATGTTAAAAGCACATGTGAATAACCTATTATGTATTAGGATACCACTATCAATAGACAAATTTCTTAAAGGATTACATTTTCATACAATCTTTATATAGGGACCTTCAGATCAGCAAATAAGTAAAATAGTGCTGAAAATCTAGAGAGGAGGTAACTTATTTGTAATTTAAGATTTCAAATCTCTAAAGGTTAATAGCAAATAAATATGGAGTGTCTACTATGCTCAATGTACTTTACTTGGTACAAATTCCTTAATTACAAAAGCCATTATTGATGGACAATATCAAGACGGAATATCTGTTCTTCTCTCTCAATCTTTTATCTGTATTTCATAATGTACGCTGCACAAAATAGGCACAAGATAGATATTCCTGGTTTCAGTCTACCTTGTGGGGGCTTTAAATCAAAGGATCACAAGCCCAAAGATTTAAAAGTAGGAGCCTCAGAGGTCCTCTAATCTAGCCCCCACATTTTACAGATAAGGAAACCAAGGCTGTGAGACACTAATTGGCATACTCAAAGTCATCCAGCTTCTAAGTGTCAGATTTGAATCCAGCTTCCAACTATGTATGACTCAGGAGCTCACAGCATGAGATGAGGAGTCCTCTAACTGACTGCAAAGTTGGTTACTCAACAAAGGCACAAAAGGTGCCCTTTGAGCTCTTTTCTGACTTCCTTCTTAGCTGAAGCACTCCAAGTGCCATTGTGTGACTTCTATGAGGGTCCAGGAAGAACCTATCACCCAAAGTCAAAGAAGAGGCTTTGTACAAGAGCAAACATGGAATATCGGAATTCTCCACAAAGCTCTCAGGAGGGGCCACAGTTCATCTCTACAACCACAGGAGAGCAGGCAGCCCTTCTCTTATAGGATCAACAAGACTGCCCTCACTAAGCAAATGAACTAACTTGGAACTTTTGCCATCTAGATTACTAAAGGTTAAAAGAAGTCCATGCATAATTCATTGTGTGTGTGTGTGTGTGTGTGTGTGTGTGTGTGTGTGTGTGTGTGTATATATATATATATATATATATATATATACACACACACACATATAACATTTACCCTAAAGCCCTCCTCCCTCTTCACAGAACTCTAACTGCAAAACAATATATATTCCCATGAATATATTATCAGACCTAACTTGACAATCTTGCTGTTGACAATATTGGTTATACTTCACTTCATCCTCCTCCTGTGGTCCAAAACCAATTCCAACCCCCCTGGGCCCCTACTAGGGTTGTCTAGCAGCTGAAGGGCCAACTGCCAACTGATCTGGAGCTTAGACTTTCCAGCATCAGCACCTGACTTCCTGGCCGGCTTCCTCCCAGGTCTCATTGGTTGATGTGGCAGCTGTGAAACTGACAATGAGCTTGGTGTTGGGTCAAGTTTTCAGTCTGGCTGACTTGTTCTCTTAGATGCCATTTTCCTTGACTCACCCTTGATTACAGGGAATGTTCTCAATTACATTTCAAAATAATATGATCTCCATAAGCAAAGCTTTGGAAAAGGCTTTTTTTTTTAAAAAAAGTATTACTCGTTCCTGTATTTTTTTTTAATGTAGAAATGTAAGAAGTGGTGCTTAGAGCCAGCCAAATCCTGGTGCTTAGCCCAGTAGTATATCAAATTCCTTTTGTAGATCCAGAATAAAATCCTATAGTCTTTTCATAGGAATATAGAGTGCACTGTGTGCCCGTGTAAGCAGTTTATAAGTTCAAAAATGGCCTTTCTTTCATACATTGAAGAATTTGTAAGATTTTTAAACTGAAATATCAAAGGTAAAAAGAGCTAAGATTTGTGCTCTGATACATATAAACTTCATATAAAGCACAGCTGTAGGGTAAAGTAGGACCTACATTCGAGGGTTAACAGACAAATCACTGCAAGGTTTGCCTGCAAGTAGAAAGTTCTATCATTGCTTAAGATTTCTTTATAAATTACAGGATAGAAAAAAAGAAAGAAAGAAAACAAATCAGACCTTGGTGCTTCAGGCTCACAACGTAAAAATTTTATTTCATGTAATTTGTGTAGCAGAGGAAGGAGAAAAGGAAGGAAGGAAGGAAGGAAGGAAGGAAGGAAGGAAGGAAGGAAGGAAGGAAGGAAGGAAGAAGGGAGGGAGGGAGGGAAGAGGGAGGAAGGTAGGAAGGAGGAAGGGAGGGAAGAAGTAGGAAGGTAGAAAGGAAGGGAGGAAGGGAGGGAAAGAGGAAGGAAGGGAGGAAGGGTGAAAGGTAGGGTGGAAGGGAAAAAGGAAGGGAGGAAGGGAAGGAAGGAAGAAAGGAAGGAAGGGAAGGAGGAAGGAAGGAAGAAAATTGACTGTCAGTGGTTGATATCCTTAAAATCATTCTGTTAAAAGGAAAGAAAGGTACTGTTTTTAATGTTTTTCCTATTTTAAAGCCAATATAGTCAGATAGGCTTCATTAGCTCTTTCCCCCTATACATAAGATAATAGCTTAACTGAAAAAAATCGATGGGAATTGTTGTGAGTCATCACCTCATGGAGAATAGCTGGTTTAGGTACCCATAAAAATCATCAACAACAACAAAATTCTCCATGATTTCCACCACACTCTTCATTCTATGACTATCTTTCAAATCCCCCTTCCCTAGAGAATTCCACCAAATCCTATCCCCTATATAAGTTGTTTTTTTTTTTAAGACAGAAAACAGTATTATATGTTAACATCTATTTAACATGATCTCTAGGCCAACGTTCAAGACACAGGACAATTTTCCTTTGGCTTTTAGAGTTCAGGCTAAAATCTAAAAGATTAAAGCCAACCTACGGTGAATTCTTCTAATTTTCAAGTGATAGGAAATACATGTGGAATTTAAGAGATTGCACCCTGAAGTGATAGCAAACACTCAATGCTAAGACAAGGTGGTCCAAAAGTCTTAGTGCAAACAACTGCAATGATTTTTAGAACATCCTGTACCTTTTAAAGCTAATGGTAAATTCTTTAAATCAGTCTAGCAAAATGAGCTCAAGATTGGTTGAGCCTTTGGGGGGCAGGGATGTGAAATAACTAACTAATAACATCTAATTCAATGATAAATAAAATAACCAGAAGATAATATCCACCTGTTCATGAACCTGAAACTCAAAAAGTTGAAAAAAATTAAAGAGGAAGTTTTAAATGCATCATATGCAAGCCTAAAGAAGTTTTAAGTTATAGCAATAGAAGGCAAAGATAAATATTTAAGTAGGAGAAATAAGCAAACGCTGAAAAACCACTTGTCAAGTTTGTTATAATGGAGATTCCTTCCTGGTATGGTGGGAGCAGGAAGGCTGCTGAAGTCTCTTCCAGCTCTAACTTCCGTGATTCTGTGAAATGCCTCCCAGGTGCATCTGTTTCTACCAACATTTTGAAGACTAATGAAGCAGCAAATATTATCACCAAAAATGTTCCATTTGGGTGAACTCGAGGGTTCTATAGTGTAATTGGTACAATTTATACACAGTCTATGTCGTTTAACTGAATCCAGAGGCATTTGCCTGTAACAGTGTAGAAATAGGTACAAGATGAGCATTTCTGATTGGCCATTTCCTAGTTTTTCATAACTTTTGAGGTTTTTTCTGACCAATGGATTTTATAAAAATTAGTATGTTTTTATATCTTTTCCCATTACTCAGAAGCCTATGAATAACGGATACATTTAAACAGTTTAATAAACAAACTTTAAAAACAATTTACCAAATGTGACACTTCTTTAAATTATTTTATTCTTTCTCCAAGTCACAAGAAAACACATGGAGGAGTCAACAAGTAGATTTAACACTGATTTATATTTTCAGCTGAAAAGAATGTAAAATGGACTCTTAGACCAAATAGGAAGAAATATTTTTTCTATAAATTACATGTCAGGAAATTAATGATAAAAGATGTGTTTGTTTTATTTTGGTTTTTTTTTTAGCATCATAAACTCCCTATGCTCCTACCCCCTCCCCTCCCTTAAGTCTAACCATATCTTTTCCCAAATGGTTTGTCTATAACTTAATGTAGCTAATTCTTTTGAAATAATGTTGTTAGCATAATTGACATTATATAGTTCAAATGTACATTATAGAATAGCCTGTCACTAGACACTAAATTGAAATTTTAAAGAAAATGATAGAAATAGCTGTAAGGGGAAAAGTACCCTTTTAAATCTAATTTGTTATGCACCACAGTAGGGTAATGGATGCAATGAAAGTTCTTTTATTGAGTTCCCATGTCCAAAAGGTATTTAGGTAGCAAAGGATGTTAAGCAGACCCCCTGTGCTCCTCCTTTAACTAAAGATAGCAGGAAATAAGGTATATAGGTTTGTGTCCTCCTGATTTTTATTTCCTCAGGAGTACAACTTATGCAAAGGGCACCTTAGGCTACTTAGCAGATCACAAAGGGTGCCCTAGACCCCCTTGCTGTCTGCATGAATAGAGTGATCTAAAGGATGGCTGAAACCATACAGGGAGTTAAATCCTTCAGGTGGGTCTTTTCAAATTCCAATAGTGAGGAGTTACTGGAGAATTGGTAAGGATTTCACTAGGCCCCAGCAGGTTTGAGATCAAAAGCTTTGGTTAAATAAAAGCCTGTTGGGAAATCTTAAAACCTCTTTGTAATGTAACTTTAAAAAGTTAATACAAAGAACCCTTATACTGAATCTGGAAACAGCATGAACAAAGGGTATATCAAAACTGATTCCATTAAGAGAAAGCAGACATACAAATTCACTTAATTTAAAGTGCAATCCAGTTATATTACTCCATTACCATTTAAAAAACATGTATGCTTCTCTTTAAATATACTTTGTTGTTCAGGTATAGTATTTAAATCTCCATCTTTATTTGTAGTAGAAGAAGGATGGTGAGGGATTTTATATCTACTCTGGCACAAAATGCTTTTAAAACAAAGTAAAATTAAATATGATGTTGTCAACACATCAGCCAGTTGGTTCTCTTTTTTCCTTGTATCAAACTGCTAATTGTTCATCCTCCTTAAATAATAGGTTTTTAATTCATATTGATTGATACAGTATTAATGAGTCATTATCATATAATCTTTATAATTAATACAAATCAGTTTCTTAGTAACTTAGTTTCATTAACTAAGTTGTTCCTTTAAAGAGCAAATAGGGATATTTGGTTTCAGGAACAAAAGCGCTGTTTGGGTCTCCCACCTTGATTTTATCTATTCCTCTTTAGTTTCTCAGAACACTTTAACACTGATACAGAATATTACCTTATTTTCACAACACCCTAATGAAATCATAAAGGTATGAATCACCCAAAGGTCAAATGACTTGGCAAAGATAACACAAGAGTAGAACTCAGGTCTCAGTTCCTAGCTTAATACTTTTTCCTCCCATCAAGTATATATATATATACACACACACATATATACATATAGATATGTATGTATGTATATGTGTATATATGTATATATATATACATATATGTATATCTCCAGTCCTGCCACATTTCAAGAGTCAACAAGTCAGTCAATAAATGTTGTTAAACATTTATTATATGTCAGACATTGTATATACAAAGAAAGACAAAAAAAAAACAGTCATTGCCCTCATGGAGCTCATATTCCTAATGGGAAAGAGAACACTTAAATATACAGGTATATACAAGACATATCCAGTATATAAATGGAAGATTATCTTAAGGAAAGGTATTAGTAGCAACAAGAACCAGGGAAGGCCTTCTGTATAAGGTAGGATTTTATTAAAATCATGGAGGAAAACAAAGAAACTAAAAAGTGGGGGTCAGGGGACAGAGCATTGCAGGAATAGCAAGTAGACAGAGTGGCCACTGGACCATAGAATGCTTGGAGGGCAATAAAGTATAAGAAGACTAGAAACGTAGGAAGGAGACAGGTTGCAAAGGGCTTTAAATGTCAACTTGGTCTCTGTATTTGATCCTGAAGATAACAGGAAGGCACTGGAGTCCACTGAATAAGGTGGCATTATCAGACCAGCATCATAGCAAAATCATTCTGCCAGCTGAAGAGGAGATGAATTGAAGAGCAGAAAGATTTGAGAAAGGTAAACAAGTTAGAAAGCTATTTTAGGAGTCCAGATGAGAGGTTATGAGGGCCTGTACAAGGGTGATGGATATATAAGCAGAATGAAAGGAATGTAGATGATAGATGTCATTCCAAGTAAAATTTATCAATGAAAAAAAGTACTAAAATTATCTGGAGACAAATCACTGAATCCCAAAGAACTGGTGGATCAAAGAAAAAGAAGCCATAGAATATTTCATCAAAAGAAACGACAACAGTGAGATACTATACCAAAACTTTTGGGATAGACATAAAGCAGTCCTAAGGGGAATATTTATAACTCTCAATGCATCCAGCAATAAAAAAAGAAAGAAAAAACTGATCAATGAATTATAAATGTCACACACAAAAATTACAAAAGTAACCAATCAAAAAACACCAAAAAAGTACCAAAATAGAAGTCCTGAAAGATCAAAGATCAACAAAATTGATAGCAAAATATTGAATTAATTAAACTAGGAACTGATTCAAAAAAATAAAAGAAAATAGATAAGCTGTCAGTCAAATTTTTAAAATAGAAGGAAACCAAGTTGTATTAAAATTTTTGAAAAAGAACAAACAACAAATGAACATAAAATAAAAGAAAGTATTGGAAAATATTTTGTCCAGTTATATTCCAACATAGAGGGGCAGCTAGGTGGCACAGTGGAGGGCCAGGTCTGGAATCAAGAAGACTACTTCCTGAGTTCAAATGTGACCTCAGACACTTGCTAGCTTTGTGACCCAGGGATAGTCACTTCATCCTGTTTGCCTTAGTTCCTCATCTGTAAAGTGAGCTTGAGAAAGAAATGGCAAACCACTCCAGTATATTTGTCAAGAGAACCTCAAATGATTACAAAAAGCAGGAAATGACTGAAACAACTGAACAACAAATACCACATATTTGATAACTTAGATGAAATGGAAAAATGCTTATAAAATGTAAAATACCTAGACCATCATCACAAGAAATAGATTATACAAATAATTCAATATCAGAAAATATAAATTGGGGGCGGCTAGGTGGCGCAGTGAGTAGAGCGTCAGCCCTAGAGTCAGAAGGACCTGAGTTCAGATCCGGCCTCAGACACTTAATACAAACAAACAAAAACCTAGCCGTGTGACCTTGGGCAAGTTACTTAACCCCAAGTGCCCTCCAAAAAACAAAAAACAAAAAAATAAAATATAAATTGACAGATTTAATATGAAACATTAAGAGAATAATAAATTCCAATAGTACATAAGTGATTTATAAAAATAAGAAAAGAGATTCTTCCAAACTCTGTAATTCCAATCTGATCTTCATGCCTAAACCATGGAGAAACAAATAAGAGAAAAAAATCTATTGTTCAATATTCCTAATGAACACAGATGCAAAAAATATTAAGTATAATTTTAGGAAAGAAGCTATGACAATATGAAAAAGATTATACACTGTGACTAGAGTGTTTTTTTTTTTTCAGAAAGGCAGGGTTGATTCAATGTAAGGAAAACTATAAATAAAATAGATCACGTTAATAGCCAAGTAAAATTCATCCAAATGTGCTCACATTTTATAATTTTACACATTAAACGTAGAAAAAACTCCTCAAATATGTTTCAAATCCTCAAGTCCTGAAAAGCTTTTATTTCTTGAATTACTGGCAAAATTCTATAACATGTTATTTAAGTGATAGTTTGTAAACATTTGAAAAAAGTAAATAAGGGTAACTAAGAGCTAGCAATAGTTCATTAATATGCCATGCCCCCTGCCCCACCCAAAAACCCCACCACTTGTCTTTTCTGACAAGTTCTATACTGGTAGATCCTGGGAATGCAATAAACATGTTTTACCTGAATTCCAATAGAGTATCTGACAGAATCTTTCATTATATAGTATCTTTGTGGAAAAGGTAAAGGAGCACACCATATGTGTCTTCAGAAGTGGATGAACAATTATACCAAAGACTATTGATTTATAGACTGATGTCAGCCTAGAGATGTCTAATAGACTACCCCAGAGATCAGTACTTGTTTTTTTAAACATATTTTTATTCTGAACTTAAGAAACACTCCAAAAATGGAATTTCTAAGTATGTAATAGAACAGAAAAAGATGGTGCATGTGAAACTGTAAATCTTTATTTTATACAGCTGGCTTTCCTTTTTAAAGTACTGTATATAATAACTTCAACCTGTAGCTTACAAAACAGTCCTGCTTGAGATTCTTTCTAACTTTCCTTTAGTTCTTTTCTTTGCATTTTTAAAGAAAATGCTTTAATGACCATCTTTCCTTGGGAGATGGGGGGGCGGGGGGAGTTGTTTACTATTCCTCCTCACACTCTTAACCTGGGGGTGGAGGGAGGGTGGGACAAAGCCTTTGTAACAAATATGCATAGTAAAGTAAAACAGATTCTTACATTGGTGTGCATGATAAGTTCATCACCACTCTGTCAAGAAGTGGGTAGCAAGCTTCATGATCAGAATACATCTTTAACATTTATTTTTACTTTTAATGTTGTTAATGTGTGTGTAAATACACATATACGAATATGTTCATATATATATTCTCCTTATTCTGCGACTTCACTCTGCATCAGTTCTGACAAGTTTTCTTAGTTTTCTCTGAAACCAAACATTTCATAATGTTTACAATGCAATAATATAGCATTATATTCATATACCATAATTTGTTCAACCTCAAACATAGGTAGTTTCTACTACAAAAAAAGAACTACTAAAATATTTTTATTATATGGGTGACCCTATGTTGTTCATCACTTTTATCAATAACTGAAATGGAAACAGAGATAGCATGCTGTAACCAAATTTATGACACAAAAGTGAGAGGGCTGGTTAATACACTGAAAAAGAGTTTAATTTAAAAAAAATTTGATAGGCTTTAATTATATGTCAAATCCAATCAAATAAACCATAATAGGGCAAGTGTGAAAATCAAATAGAAAAACAGCATGAGGGAGAAATACCTAAATAATAGGTCACTAGAAAAAGATCTAGGATTTTAACCATGAGAAAATTTAATATGCATCAATAGTGTGACATGGACCAAAAAAAAAAAAAAGGCTGAGGTAATCTTGGGCGCATTAATAAAAGCATAGTTTCTAGAATGAAGAAAAACATGGTCCACTGTAGTCTATCCAGGTCAGATCACATACATAGTATTGTGATCAGCTCTAGGTGTCACATTTTAGGATGGACTGAGACAAGTTGGAGCATATACAGAAACAGGTGAGTGGAGTAGAAATTGGAATCCATGAAATATCATGATTAGTTAAACTAACTGGGAATGTATACCATGAAGAAGAAACAGAACAGGATCAACAATCTATTTTCAACTATTCAAAGAACTGTCATGTAAAAAGGATGTTTGATGTATTCTGCTTAGTCTCAGAGAGTATAAGACAAATAGGACAGCTGCTGAGAGGTAGATTTCAGCTAGATACAAGGATACATTTCCTAACAATTCCAGCTCTTTTAAAGTGGAATAGGTTACTTTGGATTGCATGAGTTCCCTATCACCAGAGGTCTTCATGTGGAAGTCATCCTGAATGACTATTTGCCATGGATATTATGAGGCAATTTCTGTTTAAGTAGAGTTTGGAACGGATAGTCACTGAGGAACTTTCCAACTCAGAGACTATGTGAGAGATGTCAGGACTGGAAAGAAATACTAGGAAGTCATCATCACAGACATGATGGAGTTGTTTAAGTTAAATTGCAAGTTGGCAAGACGGAGAGTGTAGCAAAAGAACAAAAGAATACAGAGGATGGTATGGCTTCCTTGGGGGTTGTCTGCCATATGGACTGCGACAAAAACAAAGAACCAACAGAAACAAAAAAGCATCAGTTAGAGGAAAGTGTTAGGAAGAAAAGAATGAGGAGGATGCGATGTACATGAAGTCAAGGGAAGAGATAGTGTCAAGAGGGGATGGAGCTAGTGTCAGATGCTTCAGAGGGACAAGGAGTAAACCCCAAGAATAAAAACACTGGGGGCGGGGGGAGAAGCTCAATAGAGTCTGAATATTGGTTGTCTTTGAGTAATACTATATGTTATTTTTTTCCCCGAACATTCAATAATCTTCCACAAAGTCCTACTCTGATGCCTAATAATGTTATAATAATTTCATCCAGAAGTTCTACCACTGTAAATTAGCTTCTACAATAAGAAGACCAGAAGGGCCAAGAAAGCACCTTAGTCAACAAACATCTGTCTTGCTTATGTAACGGAGGTGGCTACAAATGGAAACAAGAAGTTAGAATATAAATTGGTCTGTAAAATCTTACAAAGAAGGATGATAGATTATGAGCAGTATCATATCATAAAGCAGAAATAGTGAAGGGTAAAACCAGTTTATAGAAGACTTAGCCAGCTATCCAACTCAGCATAGCCATCTCGTGGGTTTGAGCACGAAAACGGAAGAGGACTAAAAACAGAAGAAAAATAGAACAGATTTGCAAAAATCACTTGAACAAGCTGTTTTCTCCACTGAGAATAGAGAACTACCACACTATGACCCACAGCTCCCAAACTTCTTAAGAGAGGAGGCTGAAATGGCACTAAAGAGAAGACAGGAAAAACAACTTTATTGAACCAAGAGTAGGTAGAGAAGGACCACAAGGAGACAAGATAATTGTGAGGTTGTTGAATGACCAATATACAAGATATCTGAGGGAGGGGAAGATACTAAAACTATGAAAAATGTTGTGGATCTTAGTAATTTTGAAAAAAAAAAGGTAATGAAGAGATCAACAATTAGCAAGCTATATATGAACTCTCCAACCTACATAAAATATTTCTAAGAATCATCTATACATGAAATCAAGGGCATCCTCAATGAAAACACTAGTAGGGAACAATCAGTCTTTCATGAGTTATCAGGGGTGTTTTATTAAAGAACTGATTTTCTGAAAAATGGCACAACACACTTTTAAGTTTTATCTGCATTATTAATATTTTCTTAAATCTAAATAATAAATGAAACAATAAATTAAGCCTGAATTTGTAGTGCTTGCCAATTTCTTAGGTTTAAATGCTCGCTCTGAAATTTCAACAATAAGCTCCTATGATAAATCTGCAGTTTCATGTGCAATCTTTTTTAAAAAAAATTATACTATGTTATGGAAATGCTCCCTTTTTCCCATAAATTAAAAATAAAATAAATATTTTTAAAAAGGAAGTCCAGGCATCCTTTCTGATGCTTATCTAATGAAATGATAGGCATATCACTTTGCTGAATCCTAGATACCCATCTTTTAAAAATATTCTTCTCTTGCTAAAGCTAAGAATCCCCTTTTGTTAACTGCAAAAAAATAGACACAAAAAAACATATAAGCTCCTATGAGCTGGTAAGAACTGGCTCTAGTTCCTGGAAACCCCTGGAAGCAGTATTTAACAATGGACTACATCTTTGCTATTTCACAATTAACTGAAAAACAGAAAATATAAGATCATATTGTATTTATTGCTTATTGAGTATGAGAGAATATTGATTTAATAGAACAAAACAGTGTTTTATAGGCTTTTGCACTGCAAGCTCTCTCTCATACATTCGTTAAAATCATTCAGAATTCTATAGAACAAGTAACCACAGAAGTAACCCTGTTCAATGACCTTCTGATAATAAACATGTTTATTATCAGGTGAAGTGTAAAACCAGATGTGAGCAAGTATGTGTATGTTTTCTGAGGTCCAGCCTAGAAAACTATGGGCAGGTTCATCAACCTTAGGCTAGATCATGGAACTGAGTAAGTGCCAATATATGGGGTGTTGACAGTACATGCATGCTACATGCTATCAAAAAGTGAAGAAACAAACAAACAAACAAAAAAACACCCTATTACCCACTACTCTTTAAGGATCTTTGAGGAGCAGGCAGATATTGATTGCCTTTCTTTTTCCCCTGGGGGAGAAGATCTGTGATTTTATTGGTGTAGAGAACTCTCTGTAAGGAACTTCATTTACTAATGCAGACTGACAGTTTTACTGCAATTTATCATTTAGAGATTTGCTCTTTACGTATAGATTATACAGGAAAAAATCTCAGTCCCAGGGTACTTTCCCTTGTTACCCCAAATATTTCCTGATCACCTTCTCTCACTATCAGTTCATGTGTGTTGCCTGAAGTTTAGATGCTGTGAAGTAGAGAAGGGAAATGGAAAAAACTGATGTGCTTCAGAGACTATAAAGAGTTGTAAGAGCTTTCATTCCAAAGGGGTTATTTAGAAGCTTTAGAAATTATTCGTAGGGCTGGTATTGTGCAATGTGGAGGCTGAATAAGTGGCCTCAGGGCCATAATCTAAGAAGCAGGATAAGAGCTAGAAATTACAGTGAGAATATGTTCTGGTTATATGTTATAGTGAACAAAGTAAAAGGGTATTGTCTTTGGCTCATGAGTTCAAGGTAAGAGTGGTTTCAGTGGTTGTTTGTAGGAAAGTCAGAGAACAATCAGTGCATTTCAGGGCAAGTACAGAGCTTGAGAGTCCCAGGTGACTTTGGGGACATAATATGGGAATGATTGTATTCTAAGGTAGGGCAGTGATAGGGACCTAATGGCCTTCTCCCCTCAGCCACAGAGACAGAGCAAGAGCTGTGGTGAAATTTGATATTGGATTTTGATGATTTAGTTTATTTGAATGAAGGTTTGTTTTTCTGAGCTTCTCCTAGATGCTGGCTCAGAAGTGACTGAGGTCTGAATTTGGCTTAGGGAGGGAATTACATACACACTAAATAGGAGAGTAGGGGGAAAGGGAATGAGAAGGGGGAAGATGGAAGGGAGGGCAGGCTGAGGGGGAGGGAAGTTGGAAGCACCCACTTTTGAAAAGGGATAGGATCAAAGTAGAAAATAGAACTAGTGGGGGGTGGGATAGGATTGAGGGAAATATAGTCAGTCGTTCACAATATATCCAGTATAGAAATGTTTTGCATAGCTACACATGTACAACCTATAATGAATTGGTTATCTTCCCAGTAAGGGTGGGTGACAAGGGAGGAAGGGAATGAATCTGGAATCCAAAGCTTTAAAATCAAATGTTTATATATATATATATATATATATATATATATATATATATATATATATATATATATATATAATATAGCAGATTGGAGGAGGGGATATCCAGTGGGTTCGCTATTTTGGGGTGGTGGGTAGGAGGAAAAATGGAGAGAAAATTTATAACTCAAAATCTTGTGGAAATGAATGATATAAACTAGAAGTTAATAAAGCATTCGATTAAAAAAAAAGTGACTGAGGTCAAGTGAGAAGGAAATAAGTGGAAAGAGGAGACCCAAGACATAGCATATGTAAAGGAAATAAGGATTTTAATTTTTGACCCTTAGGATATTAGATGCTGAAACAAACTAATTTAATATACCAACTGATAACCGAAAGAAGAGAATCAATAAATTTCAGAAGTTTAAACAAATACAAGGTATCACAAAGTACAGCAAAAATGACTTGGATTATGCATGACTTACTTTGCTTTCAGTGAGACACCAAATATTTATAGCACTTACTGAATTTTAGTCATTGTGTTAAGTGCTGAGGATACAAAAAAGGGAAAAACCATTGCTTGCTTAATTGTTCTTTTCCCATAACAACTGAAACAACTGGCTAACCATAAAATAGTTTTTTAAAATACATATCACTGTAGGACCCTTGTAAAAGATGCTCTGATACTTCCAACATATTTCTCTAGACAATTTGCACTATCAGTAATGAAAGTGGCCAGCCAATATCTACTTCATGTTAAGGTTCTAGTAAAATCGCAGTCCAAGCTACCACATAGCATACAGTTCATTCAAGCTATTGACATGGTGGCTATAGTTAAAATTTAAGATGTACACATATTGCATACATCCAAATATGTAAGAATAAGATATATTATCCTCTCAAATTATAGTAGAAATAAATTAGTTTGGATTAAAATATGAATTATGACACAATGGTAGAAAGAATATCAAAATAATTTTACTAATAAAATGACATATAATACAGATAAGAAACAATGACATTTTTAAGGGCAAGAAAAAGTAGCAGTCACCAACCAAATTTATCTATAAAAACAAAAAAGAGAGGATTAATTAAAAAAGAGGAGATTAAGTTTACTTAACAAAAATATAACTTGTTTAATTGACTAATGTGAATAGCTGAAATACATAAGTAGGATTAAGTTACATTTTTCTCTCTAAGCAATCAAGCAATCAACATACGTTTTTCAAACACACCATGTACTACATACATGATATGGTAAGCACTGGGGAATACAAAGGAAAAAATTAAGACAGTCCTTGCCTTCGAGATGTTTACATTCTGTTGGGGAACCTGTAAACAAAATTAAATACAAAGTAATTTGGTGGAGGAGGCACTATCACTTGGGATAATCAGGAAAAGATTCGTGGAAAATTGATTCTTAAGGAGAGTTCTGAAGGAGAATATCGATTCCAAGGACAAAGTGAGAGAGGCACAGGAGAGAGCCAGTAAAAAGACACAAACAGGGAAATAAGCTGCTGGGTTTAAGGAAGAGTAAGGCCAGTTTGCTTGCATCACAGAATGCATAAAGGGGAGTAATGTATAAGGGTAGAAAGGTGAGTTGGAGCCTGTTTGTGAAGGGACTTTAAATGCCAAAGAGAATTTAGTATTTGATTCTGGAGGTAACAAGAAGCCACGGGAGTTCAGTAAGTAGGTGAGTGATGTGGCCAGATGTACAATAGGAAAATCCTTTTGGACAAGTGTGTGATAAATAGATTGGAGAAACAAGAGATTTTATATACAGAACCAATCAGAAGGCTATTTAATAATCTAAATGAAAAGTGAAATCGTAGACTAGAGCAGTGGTTGTGTGATCAGAGAAGGGGATGGAGTCAAGAGATGTTAAGGAGGAAGGAGAATTGACAGTACCTGGCAACTAATGGATATCTTAGATGAGTGAGAGGAAGGAATCAAGGATGATGGAGTCTGTGAACATCAATGACTCAAAGGATGATTTTGCTCTCCAGGGAAATAAGGAAGCTTGGAAGATTTGGAGGAAAGATAATAAGTTCTGGGTTTTTTGGGGTGGTTGTTGTTTTCTGGGGGGAGGGGATGTATTGAGATACCTATAGGACTCCAGTTTGAAATGTCTATTAGGCAGTTGATGTTCTGGTTTAGATTTAGGAGAGAGACTAATGTTGAATATATAGGTTAAGTTAATCATCTATACCAAGACAGTATTTAAACCCAGGACTGTTGTTGTTGTTCAGTTGTTGCAGTCACATGACCCCATTTGGAGTTTTCTTGGTGTAGTGGTTTGTAATTTCCTTATCCAGCTCATTTTCCAGATGAAGAAATGGAGGCAAACAGGATCGTATAGCTACTAAGTATCTGAGGACATATTTGAAGTCAGGAAGAAGAGTTTTCTGATTCTAAGCCCAACACTTTATCCACTGTGCCTCTGCCTGTCTTAAACCCTTGGTTTAATTGGGTCACCAAGTGAATACAGAGAGAAAATAAAGAGAATAAGATAGAGCCTCAGTTATCTGGATGATTATCTAGCAAAGATGATGAAATATGTGGTCAAACAGGTAGGAGGAGAATCTAGAAAGAAGTGTCATAAAAACCTGGAAGAAAGAGATTTTGGAGGAGGAAAGGGTAATCAGAAGCATCAAATGCTATATAGTAAAGAAGAATGAGAACTGAGAAAAGGTTATCAGTTTTGGGGAAATTAAGAGATCACTGAAAAGAGGTTTCAGATGAATGATGAGATCAGAATCAATATGTCAAACAGCAGAGGAGTTAGATGAGATAAAGGAGAGGCAGCTAACATAAACTACTTTTCCTACAATTTTGGCTAAGAAAGGGAAGAGATATTTAGAGTGATAGTGTTTTAGCAGTGTAGTCAGATGAGGGGTTTTTATGGATAAGAAGACTTAAATATTTTTGTATGCAACAGGGAAGGAACCAGTAGATGAGGAGAAACCCAAGATTTGGGAGAGAGTGGGGAAAAGGGAAGTTTGTCTGAAGAAATAGGAGGGAATGGGATCAAGGGTATTTATAGAGGCTGGTTTTAAAGGAGAGAGAATGGGGGATGACACCAAGGGGCTCTGAAATGTAGATAAGGGGAGAAAAGGGAGTTTAAAGTGAACAGTCTTTCTTTTCACAACAAAACATGACAAAAGTTTTTTAGCTAGGATAGGAAAAGGAGGTGGTATGGTAGGCTTGAGAAGACAGAAGGTTTCAGAATAGCAACTGTGGACACTTGGACGGCAAATTATTTATGGAAGAATAAAATCATTTCCTTGCTGCACTGAGGATTCATTTGAGATTCAATAACATACATTTATAGTGAACTCTGTCACTGTAATTCTATGAATTCCCCCTGCTCTATTCAGCAGAATGGGAATAAAGGCAACAAGAACAACAGGAAAATGTTTGTAGATAAATCAAATGTATTGCTCATAGCAATAAATGTGGATGGGATTAATTCTCTCATTAAAAGAAAAAGAGCTACAGAATTACTCAATTAACAAAAACTGTCACCATGTTGTTTATAGGGAAAAAAACTTAAAGCAAAAAGTTTAAATAGTCCTAGTACTATATTGTTACATTAACATAGCAAACATCTCTGATTTCCATTACATATTCATTCAATTAATGTAGTTGTGAACTGAACTAAAGGTAAAGTCCTATACTTGATGTAAAAATTATTGACAAGGGCAGGATAGGAGAGAATTGACTAGAAAGAAGTTCATATGAAAAAGATCAGAGGGGTTTAGTTCAACAGTTCAATAATTTAGGTTCAACATGAGTTAGCAATGTGATAAAGCAGTTCAGAAAAAGCTAATGCCTTCTTAACATAATGTTAAAAAGGATGGACGTGAGAGTCTTGTATTATGAACTGATCAAACCACATTTGGAGGATTATGTTTAGTCCTAGGCACTATAGGAAATACATTAATATGATAAAGTATTTCCATGGGAGGTAAACCAGAATGACAAGAGGGCTTTGACCAGGGACCACCATGATGGTTAACTCAGGATGGTGGTTAGCTGAAAGAACTGTAGATGTTGAGTTTAGAGAAGAGACATTTTGGGGGCAGCTAGGTGGCACAGTGAATAGAGCACAGGCCCTAGAGTCAGGAGGACCTGAGTTCAAATCTGGCCTCAGAAACTTGACACACTTACTAGCTGTGTGACCTTGGGGAAGTCACTTAACCCCAATTGCCCTACCCCCCCTCCAAAAAAAAAAGCCAAAAAAAAAAAAAAGAGAGAGAGAGGAGACATTTCCGATTATTCCAAACTATAGACCCCACCCTTTTCATTTTAAATTGACTAGAGCTCTATCTAGCAAGACTTTCAAAAAAGAAAATGAAGTTAGTATATTGACTTGTTCTTACTAAACCTACACTGTTTTGTATTGATTACTTTTTTATGAGTATTCACAACCATTCAATCTATACCTAATCAGTTTCAAGAGATGAGTATCATATCAAATTAGCTAAGATAATACAATCTCATGTGGAATTATGTTGATAAATAGCATGACATAACCCTTAAAGGGCAAAGTCCTTTAACAATCTATTTTAGAATCTTTTCCAGAAGTCACCTTCACAAGAATTCACCTTCTCCTCTATTTCCTACCCTACATGGCCCTGATGCCTTTTTTTTCCTTTTTCAATCAGAACATTTGTTTGTCTCCATTCAACACTTCTTCCATTCTCCATATTTCTTCAAGGATCACTGACAACTCTTCCTCATGATGCATCTCGGAGAATAAGTTGGTGTTATGTTCTGCTCCCCATTGCCACTTCTAGGTATTTTCTGTGCCATTATTACTCAATAATCTCTCTTCTGAAATTTAAAGTTCCTATCAACCTATTTAAAACTTTGTCAACTAGGACATTCTTTAATCACTTCTTTACCTACCTCAAAGTCTTCCTTTCCCCTCCAGCCCATGATGATCTTCACTGGTTTCAATAGTCACATTGATCCTACTTTTCTAGCATAATTTCAATCAATTTCCTGCATTCTCTAACTCAATCAAACTGGACTACTAGAGTTTTATCCTGATTTAATTCTAAACATTCCTGTCTCTAGACTTTAACATAATTCATCTCAAAAGATAGTTCTAGCTTTTAAGGAACTTGTAGTCTAAGGTAGGAAACAGCATGCAAACAATTTTGTACAAAGAAGCTATATACAGGATAAAATGGAAATAATCAACAGAAGGAAAGCACTAGAGAGTAAGAAAAGACTTCCTATAGAAAGTGTGATTTTGACTACGATTTGAAGGAAGCCAAAAGGTGGAGATAAGGGAGGCAGCCACTGAAAATGTCCAGTTAAGCTATGGAGCATCTTATGTTAGGAATAGCAAGGAGGCCTGTGTCACTGGATTAAAGAGTGAGGGAGGATGGGGTGGGAATTTATGATGGAAAAAGACAAGAAAGGTATGTGGAAGGACAGGTGATAGGAAGCCACAAGAGTTTCTTGAAAGTGAGTGTGGAGAGGCGGGTGACATAATCAGACTTACACTTTAGGAAGATCATTTTGACAACTGAATGAAGGATGGACTGGAATGGGAAAAGACTGGTGGCAGGGAGATCAACCAGAAGGTTATTGCAGCAGTCCAGGAGAGCATGTGTTTTGAGTTGATTTTCCAGTGGCAAGAATAGCTATACATTGATCCATACATATGCTCCTGATCAATGTCCTTTATTATAAAAAGCCCACATCTGCAAGTTGCCTGGAGTCAGATGCCCAGTGTGCAAAGCTAACTGACCTACATAGAGGTCAAAGCTACAAGCCTGACTTCATTAGCACAAGGCTCTAAACCACTGTACTGTTATACAACAAGAAAGTCATCAGAGAAATGGTGATAAATGAAATATCAAAAGATCTGAATGGATTTAGTATAATAAATTACTTATTAATGCACATATAACTATAATTGTATGCCATTTTGCCATCCCCCCAAGATGGCACTTTAAGGATTATGTCACATGCTGATTGACAGCAGCCGTAATTCCATACAATGAGACTGTATCATATTGTTTGATGTGATCTGATATTAATCTCTCAAAACTGATCAAACATTATATTTCCTCAAACAGTATTACAGCATGATTGCATTGTATGTGGTAGATGCCAGTTCTGATCATCATATCAATTGTCTTCCATCTTAGACTTATCTATTATGGCTGTGGCACATCTCTGCGTCCAGATTGTCCCTAAGAACTAAACTATCTAAGGGAACGTGACTGCTGCATATAAATCTATTCATTTAGTTATGCTTTCATGTGTGTGTGTACATGTAAGCAAGCTTCATCACTACAGCTATGACACCCTTCACATTTCCTAAGAGTATATATAAAAACCTAGACAAAAAACAAAATATTTCAGATGAGTTATAGAATAAAACTCCAGCATCTTTTATTTTTCTTCAACAAATAAGTTCGCTTAGAAGTGATTTTTTTTTAACACCTTGTAGTTTCTGAAATCCCCACTGAGGTTTTCTCTTCAATATACCATTTTACAGAACATCTTTTATCATCTGCTGACCTCGTGCCTATTTCAGCTGCAGATGGAAATAGGAAGAGAAACTATTCCTTTGTCACTCTGGGTTATTCACCAGACATGGAAAGCAGTGTGAGGGTGGGCTTGGGTGAATGAGACTTAGCTTGGCAGACTCTTGGTTGCTTTCCCAGGTGCAGTCCTGTACTACAGTAGCTTTTAAATTTTTGTATTTCAGAGACTGTCCTACCATTATTTATTTATTTTATAACTTATAGAAGACCCAATGGAATACCATCTGGACCCCGTACAAAACTTAAAATATACATAATTAATACAACATGGCCAAATGCCTCTGACTAAAACATCTATCCAAATCCCCCACAATCCCAGTCCTATTAACCAGCCAGACAAGGAGAATGTAATCAGTCCTCAAGAAGGAATATATACAGGTTTCTTAAATCCTGGCATAAGCTACCAAATCTTCCTAATTTCACCTAACATACACATTTACTTTGCACCCAAATAGTTGTAATTTGTTGTTGTTTTTTGTTTGTACTTTGCCGTAGGTATTCTAATGCTGGAAATTTTCTTTTTTTTTCCTCCAAAATACATCTCTAGGGTAGCTGTTTTAGACTATGAGAACAACAGAGTATAGTGGATGACTATCTTACTACATAAGCAATGTTCTAGATAGTTACCAATAATTATAGAATATCATTGTTAGTTATGATAATAACAGTAATGCTTTATACTTGCATAATTTTCAGTGGATTTTTACATGCTTTACCTCATTCATTCCTCTAAATAACCTTGTTAATGTGAAATAGGCAGGAATTATTATGCGTATTTTATATAGGGCAGCTAGTTGGCACAGTGGAGAGAGTGCAGAGTGCTGGGCCTGGAGTCAGGAAGACCCATTTAATCTGGCCTCTGACACTTACTAGCTATGTGAACCTGGACAAGGCACTTAATTCTGTTTGCCTCAGTTTCCTCAGCTGTAAAGTGAGCTGCGGAAGGAAATAGCAAACTGTTCCAGTATCTTTGCTGAGAAAACCCCAAAAGGGGTCACAAAGAGTTGGGCACAACTGAAAAGTACTAACTAGCACTAACAAAATTTTAAACATGAGAAAACTGAGGCTCCCAGAGGTCATGGGAGGCCACATGACTAGTTCAAGTGTTGTAATCTTACCTAAAACCCAGGACTGAAAAATTCCTGGTCAGAATCTTTTCTGTTTTCAAATATATAAATGGTTATATGATCCCATTAATGTGGTTATACACTCCAATGAGGGAGGCCATGATTATGACAAATAAATGCTATATGACTTTTGTTGATATTTCCCCATAAGAATTCACTGTTGATTAGGCTACCTGGTTATCTTTAGGTTTAGCACAAATGTTCTCTACCCCCCTGTTTATGGTATGACCTAGATTCATAGTTCACAACTTGTGCACTGCACCCCAGCATGCCCCAGTAAATGCATAAGGGCACTGATATTTTAATTGTTTGAGGGAAGTAAAATAATACCAGTAAGACAAGGAGTGAATTGCTGTGGCAGTAACTTCTTGAACTTTCTCTCTAACTACATCTTATCCTTGAGAAGCTGGATGTTGGGTGATGTTTTGATAAAAAGTAAATATCATGAAAATATCAACAAGGGACATGAAATGAGGGGTGGTAACGTCCAATCTAATTCTAAGGTTTTAGAAGATGCTTAATGCCCAGCAGGTGCTCACAGGCGTTAAACATCTTCTAAAACCTTAGAATTAGATTTAATTATTGTGGTTAAGAATGAAATAAAATACATTGTTTTTTATTTCAATTTTTTTGTGTTATTTTTTTCCCTAAATTTTTTGCTAAGCTGTTGGGACATATTTGTTAAATGTTTGGAACTATTTAATAAAGGCACTATTAGGTATTTCTTTTACTAAGACACTAAGGATACCTTGAAGTTTGGGAACCTCTGATTTAGCCAAAGAAGTCTCCTTCAAGCATGGAGATGTAGGGAACAAGGATACATCAAAAGCATCTGAGTTTTGGAAGAATCAGGACCAAGTTGTGAGAATTTTCAGTGTTCTTGCTAGCTACTGCTCAAATATACCAGCACAGGATATAGACAGAGAGATAAACTGTAGTTTACCTACTCAAGGTAGTATCTACACAGCATCAGTTTGGGATGGACATGTGCTTCTAGCAATTCCAAAGAGCTATAGGAGACTAGCAAAAGGTATATCTCTCTTTTTGGTCTTGTTTGTTTTTTTCTGAGCACATAAAAAGAAGACGATATTTATTGAAACAAAAGGAAATATTTATTTAAAAGAAAGGGAGAAAGCTTAAATTGTTTAAAAGGAAAGAATGTGTCCTTTAGCATAACCATTTCCACTAGACCAAAGGACACAATACTTTTTTCAGCTAGTTAATTAGCATTTAAAATTCCTACTATAAGTTTTATTGGGGGGTAATTAGGTGGCACAGTGGATGGAGTGCTGGGTCCGGAGTCAGGAAGACTCATCTTCCTGAATTCTAGTCTGGCCTCAGATATTTATTAGCTGTGTGACCCTGGGCAAGTCACTTGACATTGCCTTGGTTTTCTCATCTGTAAAATGGCTGGAGAAGGAAATGGCAAACCACTCCTGTATCTTTGTCAAGAAAATCCCTGATTATGTTGCAGAAGGGATTATTGTTCAATTATGAGTTGGACTAGATGACCTCTAGTCCACTTACAAGCCTAAGATTTGGTTATTTAGTGACCACTGGTAGTCTCTAAAGCTCTTTAAGTTGTCTTTGAGCTTGCTTGTTCAAAATGCAATGGTGACCTTCTACTTAATGAGGTTTCCAATCAGCACAAAGAAAATTAAATTATTTTACTACTGAAGAACCATCAGTCAGAGTTTGGAAGCATTGGTCAGTTATATTTTAAAGCATTTACTAAATATAAGATACTTATCTGTTTGGGTACAAAAATCTATAAGATATAGTCCCTAACCTCCAGGATTTAAAATCTAGTAAGGTAGTACAGGGGTGTGTGTGTGTGTGTGTGTGTGTGTGTGTGTGTGTGTGTGTGTATGTAATAAAACAAAATAAGTTAAATGACAATGAATACCATGTAGAAATAACTATACAAGTCCAAAATCAAGAAAGATCAGGGAAGGCATTATGCAGGAAGAGGTATTTATATTATATCTTTGAGAATGGGATTTTGATGAACATGGAGAAAAGGAGTATTTTAAATGGAAGGAGTGGCCCAGAAACTTTAAAGAATAAAATAAATTCAGTTAACTGTTAACATACCAATATGGCCAGAGCAGATTTATATGAGAAATAGTGGGAAAGAAGGCTTGAAAGGTATGTCAAGACCAGATTGTGGGTGGCCTTTGTGGAGCAGTTTGTCAAATATTCTGTACCCAATTTATGATGTTTAATGTGGCAGCACTGTGAAATATAGATTGGAATAGAGGAAAGGCATGAGGCAGGGAGATTTGCTGAGAGACTATTGCAAAAAATATGGGTACAAAGTAATATGGAACTGAACTAGGGAAGTAGCAGCAGGAATGGCAAAGCAGAGATACATGTAAGAGGGATTAGGATAGGAAAATCTACAGGGTTTAATGAGAAACTAATTGCTGGGCAAAGGAAAAGGGAGAGTCATATGGTGATTACATCTGACATTCTGGTCTTCCTCCAATCTTCTCAAAGCTTCAGTACCTCCTCACAATTTTCTGCGCTGTTTTAATACTTCTGAGAGTGGTTGTGGCCTGAGGTAGAGGAGGTGGAAATGATGGAGAAAGCATGCCAAAGAGATCTGCCAATGGGGAAATTTTTTAAAACTTCTCTATCATGGTAGATTTTTTATAAGGTCTAGAGTTCTGTTGCAAGGTACTGAAGATGGAGAAATTTGGTCTGCTTCATGTAATTATGGCTAATTGCAGTATTTTGAAATTGATTTAATACTTCCAAAGATCTGTGATTTCATCACTGTAGGTATTCCTTCTGTCAATGTAGACTGCAATCACTTTATGCTTTAATAGTCTTTGTGACTTCTTGTGGCCAAAGAAATGTATCTTCTGATTGCCAAGGTCCTAGCAGACAAATTTAGCTAGGCTATTGACCTTAAGACAGATATGCACTCTGTCAGGAGCCTCAGACTAAAAGTTCTTCTAGATAGGTAGGACCTGAAAGAGAATGGACTCTGCTAGCATGCCTTTAGGATCAACTCCAGCCATAACAAGGACTTACTTAAAAGATTTTGAAATTAAGAATTTGTAAACAATCAACAAATCAGCAGCATTGTTTTTCTGATGTATCTCCTATAACATAAATAAAAGTATGTGGAGATCTTTTTATAATGCTGATGATAGGGGATAATTGATGTTTAAATCAACTTGGGCAGGGGAGTAATAAGTGCCATTTACTTGGTGGCAAATCTGGAGAATTTAGAGGGATTAGCAAACACTATCTACTAGTGGGGTATGGTGGGAAAAGTGGAATTTGAACCAGTCTTGAAGGAAGAGAAACTTTCTTAAGAGGAGGTGAGGAGGGAGCACATTTCAGTTATGGGTATGCCTTTATGAATGTACAGAAATGAGAGAAGTGATGGTGTAGAATACGGCATACATATCCTAACAATACATTGATTTATTTTGCCTGACAATAATCATTTATTGAAAGGGAATATTCTTTTAGATGGTAGGGGCAAGTAAATTGGAGACAACACTGCTATAAAAGAAAGAATGTTGACAAAACTTTTCTTTTTTAAAGAAAAAAGCAAGGGGGATTCTAGTAATACACATTGCCTAGAACAAAGAATGAATGAAATGGTATTCCAAATACAAAGTGAATTTGGAAAAATAAGTCAATGTCAGATTGTAGAGGGCCTTAAATGGTAGGCTAAGACAATAACACTGTATTCTAGAAGCTATAGGAAGTCACTGAAAATTTTGACTGATGGAGTGAAAGAGGACGTTTATTCTTATAGAAGATTGTTTTTTGCAACTTTGTGAAGGATGTGTTGGAATGGGGAGAGACTAGAAATGAGGGGCACTAATTATAAGGCTATTTTGGTAGTTGAGGTGAGAGGTGATAAGATTCTTAATTAGAGAAATACCTGAGTGATTGGAAAGAGATAGATGATCTCGTGGAAGTGAAATAAATAATTTTAGCAACTGGTTGGAAAAGGGGAGTGAGGGAATAAGTTTCTAGGATAATTCCAAGGTTAATTCCAAGGTTACAAACTGGTGGAACTGACAACATGATGATTTCTTCAACAGAAATAGAAAAGCTTGGAAAAAGGAAGAAAGATAACGAGTTCCATTTTGGACACATTGAATTTGAAATGCTGACAGTACATTCACATGGAAGTCATCCAGGAGACAAGTGATGTACAAAACTGGAATTTGGGGGAGAGATTAGGACTAGAAAGCATAATTGGGGATGGGGGTGTCATCTATGTATGATAATTAAATCCATGGAAGCTAATTAGATCACTACTATAATATGTAAAGAGAAAAGGACCCAGGGCAAAATCTTATGGAGCATCCATGCTTAGGGAGTGGAAAATGGATAATCATTCAGCAGATGTGATTGAGAAAAAGTAGTCAGCTAGAGAATATAAACAGAAAGTTGAAGCTTTATGGAAACCAATGGAGGAGAGCCTGTCCAAGAGCAGCAGGTCCACCAGTGTCAAAATCTGCTGAGATGTCAAGAAGATTGAAGATTGAGAACAACACGTTGATTTGTTTTGCCTGACAATAATCACTTGTTGAAAGGAAATATCCTTTTAGATGTTAGGGGCAAGTAAATTAGAGACAACACTGCTTGTAAAAGTAAAAATGTTGACAAAACTATGGGATTTAGGAATTAAGAGACCACTGGTAACTTCTGAAAGAACAATTTTGGCAGAATGGGGGCGGGTTACAAGCTAGACTGCAAAGGGATAAGGAGTAAGCTGGTGAAGTGAAGGGAGCAATTGTAGGTAATTCTTTTTATTTTATCTAGGGTTGAGATTATGTCTACACCATAATGATATATTACTATTTTTGTTTTTAAAATTCTGTGAACTTGAGTCATTTTGCAGAATGTCTTCATCTTTATTTTAATGATTTCATTATAAATGCCTAACAGTCATTTCAGAAAAATAAAGGTACACCCAAGCATTGCCCCATTTCTTAAAGAGTTCAAAAAATGTCTCGAAGCCAGTGTGCTTATCTTGCATTAAACTCTAAATAGTTGACTTTAGCCAAATGTTACCGATAGAAACATCAGTGGCTACCTCTTCAGCCAGTTAATATACATTTATTAAGTGTCTACTATGTGCTAAGCACTGTTCCAAGCACTGGGGATACCCATTAAAGAAACAACAACAACAACCTCAAGTAGTTAACAATTTAATGGAGTAGATAACACAAAAAAGAAAGCTGAAAAATGGGGGGGCAGGAGGGGATTAAGGAAGGAACAAAGGAAGATAGGATGGGGGCAGCTAGTTGGCACAGTGAATAGAGAACTGGCCCTGGAGTCAAGAGGACCTGAGTTCAAATCTGCAATCCGACACTTAACACAAAAACTCACCATGCGACCTTGGGCAAGTCACTTAATTGGGGAATTGCTCTCCAAAAAGCAAAAAAAAAGCGGGGGGAGAGATAGGGTGGTGATGAAGTACAGCAGTACCAAGGCTGATAGGATCTTGAAGGGTGATAAGGTTTTCCCAAAAATGAGCTTACTAGGAACACATCACCACTAATGAAGTATTTTTTTTAAACAAATACTTTATTAACTTCTGTTTAACATCATTCATTTCTGCCAGATTTTGAGTTACAATCATTTTCCCCCCATTATTCCCCTACCCAACCTCCCAAAATAGCAGTCCCACAAGATATCGCTTCCTCCAATCTGCTCTCTCCCATACCTTCTCCCATACCCCCTTCGACTTTTCCATTAGAGGAAGGTGAATCTTTGTGTCCCAATGCCTGCACATCTTATCTCCCAATTATAAGCAAAAGAGTATTAATAATAGTATTTATATATATTTGAAACATTTAATGTTAAGACCTCGAATTTCAGATCCATTTCCTTCCTCCCTTGTCACCCATTCCCTCTTGGGAGATAAGTAATTCAGTATATGTTGTACATGTCTAGCTATGCAAAACATTATCATAGTAGATATATTGTACAAGGCTGCTTATAATTCCTCCCACTCATCCCACCCCCCACCTGGTCCATTCCCTACATGATCCTGTCCCTCTTCTATAGTGGGTACTTCCAACCACCCCTCACCCCAAGGATGCCCTCCCATCCATCATCCCTCCTCTCATCCCCCTTCCCCCTATCCTGCTGCAGGTTGAGATATCCCATTTAGTATGTATGTCATTTTCTCCCTGAACCAGATTCAATGTGAATGTGGTTTTGCCTTTTTAGCCTTCCTTATTCTCCCCCTCCTTTGCAACCACTTCCCCTACATGAGATAGTTTACCCTACCATGTCTCTCCCCATCTCCTCTTGCCACTTTCCTCTCTCACCTCATAATTTCATCCCTTGAGTACTCTCCCTTCCCAACAAATTCAACCTATGCCCTCTATCCATATATAACTGTAACCATATACACACACATTCACATATGTATTCATATGACCACACCCCCTTCTTCCATTATTTTCATAGTGAGAAAGATATCATCAGTCACAGATATTGCTTTTCCATATAGGAATGTAAATAGTTCAACTTTGATAAGTTCCTTTTGATTTCTTTTTCCCTGATTACCTTCTCAGGCATCTCTTGCTTCTTGTGTCTGGATGTCAAATTTTCTATTCAACTCTGGTTTTTTCCTCAAGAATGCTTGAAAGTCCTCTATTCCACTGAATGACCATATTTTCCCTGAAACAAGATACTCAGTTTTGCTGGGTAGGTGACCCTTGGGTTCATTCCCAGCTCTTTTGCCCCCTGGAATATCATATTCCATGCCCTTCTATCCCTCAGTGTAGAAGCTGCCAGGTCCTGGGCTATTCTGATTGTATTTCCACAATATTGAAATTGTTTCTTCCTGGCTGCTTGGAGTATTTTCTCCTTGATCTGGGATTCTGGAACCTGGCTATAATATTCCTGGGAGTTTTCTTTTGGGGATCTTTTTCAGGAGGTGATCTGTGGATTCTTTCAACCTCTATTTTACCCTCTGGATCTAAAACATCAGGGCAATTTTCCTTGAGAATTTCTTGAAGGGTGATTTCTAGGTTCTTTCTTTGATCATGGCTTTCAGGTAGTCCAATAATTTTTAAATTGTCTCTCCTGGATCTATTCTCCAGGTCAGTGGTTTTCCCATGAGATATTTCACATTGCCTTCTAATCTTTCGTTTGTTTGGATCTGCTTAACAGCATCTTGATTTCTCATAAAGTCACTAGCTTCCATTTGCTCCAGTCTAACTCTGAAGGAATGAATCTCCTCAGTGAACTTTTGAGATTCTTTCTCCATCTGGCAAATTTGACTTTTTAAGGCATTCTTCTCCTTGTTGCCCTTTTGGGCCCCCTTTGCCATTTGAGCTAGTCTATTTTTTAAGGTGTTGTTTTCCTCAGTCAGGCTGTTGACCCTCATTTCATACTTTTCCTGCATCCTTCTCATTTCTCTTTCTAATTTTCCTCCACTTCTCTTATTTGATTTTTAAAGTCCTTCTTAAGGTCCTCTATGGCCTGCAACCCGCTCATGTTTTCCCCTGGAGCTTTTGGAGCAGGACTTCTGACCTCACAGTCCTTTTCCCGCTCTATGCCCCCAAAATAGGAGTCTAGGGTTGCATTTTTCTGTTTCCTTTGCCTTGGCATGTTGCCACTTAATTGCTTGACTTTTGGGCTTGTTGCCACACTATGGCTTTAAGGCCAGCTAGAGGAATTTTCGTCCCGAACGTGTGGGGGGCAACTTCCGTTTCTGGCAAGCTGTAAACCCACCCACAACTTCCACCCTAGATCACAATCCAGATCCAGGGAGGTTAAAGCAAGAGCGATTACCCCCCAAGACTGATCGCTGGATCTCCCCACGATTTGTAGGCTGGGAGCCGGAAATGCCTCTGAAAACTACAAAATGGCGTGTCTCCTCAGCGGCTTCTAGCCCCCAGGGGAGGGAGCTGACGCATTCCCCAAATACAGGTCCCAAAGTCCATAGGACACTAACCTCTTACTTTGTCCTAGGCAAGTCTATGTTGATAATTCTGGAGTCTCCACAGCTCCTGGTGTTCTGGGGTTCCTCCAGCCGGCTGCTGGCCCTGCCACTCTGGGGCTAAAACCTCGGCTCACGTGGACCTAGGCTTTGCTCGGCTCGGCTCCTGCGCTCTGCGCGCTGCCAGCTCCCAGACCGCTGCGCTGGTCCTTCCTGCAGGGCTGCTGGGCTGTCCTCAGCGGGAGGTTAGCTTCTCTGTGTCGTTCTGTGGGTGCTGGGGCTCCAGAAGTTGTTCAGAGTCCTTTTTTACATAGTTTGTGGAGAATCTGGGGGCAGAGAGGCTTGGACGAGCTGTTTCTACTCTGCCATCTTGGCTCCACCCCCCTAATGAAGTATTTTTTAATGCTGGTTTCAGAACTATAAGCTACCCATATCTTCCTTATTCTGGAATTCTGACATCTATTTAATAGTTGGATTTATGGAAGTGTATTAGGATATATAGCTACCTTATAACTACACTAAGACTTTTGGTGTACCCTGTATCAATGAAACAGTATACTGTCCAACCTCTGAAGTTCTAACTCAGGGACAGGGATTCTCAGGTCTAAGTGGGCTGCATAATCTCAATTTTATCCAGTTAACTTGAGGTACCACATGTTGGGAATTTTTTCCGGTCACACAGCTACAGGCCAGAGAATAATTTTCTCTCTGTGGCTATTCCATTTAGTGCAACATCAGAAAATTCATTAAGGACACTTTTCACTGAGAGTTCTTCCTCTGCTATATATTATTTTCACTAAGAAACTAGACCAAAAACTAGATTTAATTTGAAGTGGCTCAGGACTATGAAATAAATTGAGTTTAATATGTAACCTTCAGGCATTGTGCTATTATCTCACAAAGAATGACAATAAGGCAAATCTTCAGATTTTGATTGTCAAAAGGACAATCATTAAAAAATTGACTGACATCTCCAAGATTCTAGAGTAAATTTCTAAATACAATGTTATTCTTTCAGATACATGGGAAACCTTTGTAATTCTTTGCAAAATTAGACATTCACTTAAAAAACAAAACAGTGCAAAGATAAAGGTATACAAGTTGTTTCTAAATATAACAAGAACTAGTCCAAATTATTGGAGAGCTAATGAGAAATTTAAGTAATCTGAATAAGAAATGTTAATTTACACAGATGCCTGTAGTCCATGTGAATAGTAAAATGTTGCATGAAAGCTTGTCTTTTATAAAACACCCCTACTGACCTTCCTTTTCGATTCTTCTTACCTTTTCTTCCTATCAGAATTGAGTCTCAGGCAGCAGGATGGATCTGGTCTGGTAATACCAGCATTGGGAGGCCATGTAATAAAAATAACAACTACAATAAACAGCATTTATATAATCCCTACTGTATACCAGCACTATGCTAAATGCTTTTAAAATATTATCTCATTTGATCCCCTCAACAATCCTGTAAGATAAATACTATTATTATCCCCATTTTATAGATGAGGAAATGGAGGCTAACAGAGTTTGGTTGTGACTTTCCCAAGGTCACCCAGATTTGAAGTCGGATTGTCCTGACTCTGGGCCCAGCTCTATCCACTATCTCTATCCATTGAACCACCTGAGAGTGAGTTTTAAAACAAAAACAAGAACTTTAGCTGTATGGCCCTGAGATCTATCATGGTAGGAATGAGAATGTGAAGTCATGAGTCAGAGAAGCTGAATCAACTTTGAGAACAGTTTGGGGACTGGCAGAGCATTAACAGCATATGCCAAGGTTGAAGTAAAGTTCAAAGATCAAAAAAATGGCCTCAGGAAGAGATGAAGCCAGCAGGAAAGAGGACAAAACCATAATAGAGTTGAAGCCAACAAAGTGATGGTGATCCTCTTGGTCAGTCAGATGGCAAGGACCTTACTTAACAGTTGCAGGAGAAGGAGCAAAAGAATGACACTGACCTAAATACTTCTGTATTTTGGAAGGCATAGAAATAGGCAGGCTATTAAGCCCCAGCTAAAATCCTACGTACTACAGGAAGCCTTCCCTAACCCCCTCTTAATTCCAGTGCTTTCCACTTTTCACTATTTCCTTTTTATCCTGTATACATTTGTTTGCATGTTGTCTCCCCCATTAGATTGTAAGCTCCTTGAGGGCAGGGACTGTTTTTTGCCTTTTAATATCCTCAGTGCCTGGCACACAGTAGGTACTTAATAAATGATTACTGATTGATTGAAGTCCCAATCTGCAGTATGCAGAGAGGATCTACCACAGGAAGCTAGGACCTTGAAATTCAGGGCCTGCCACAAATACAACTCAAGGCTTTAAGTCCAGACAGAAAAGGACCTGTGCCTCACAGTCAACAGCAAGATTTGCTTGGTACTGAGCCAAACAAGAATTAAACTAGGGATCCTTCTATCAGTTTGTCCTAAAGTCAACACTGCTCTCAGTATCAAGTGGCACTAAATTTACAGGTGTGGAGTCAAGTGGCTAGAAGTGTCGACTTGGTGAAATAAGAAGCCATAGTGTACTTCTTTATCTCCATTTTGTCTTCTTCCTTCCCATTCCCCTGATTTCTTTTGTCTGTTTTGATTTTCTTTCAACATTCCCTTCTCTACCTTTAATCCTTTTTCCTTTTCCATTCCATCCTTACCACATGTCAACATTGCTTTTTGAGTGGTGGCACATTAGAAAATATTTATTAAATGTATACTGCATGAAGAGTACTGATACTGTGAGAAATGAAGAATTTAGATGAAACAACAGTGTGCTTAGTCTAGTATCAAGCTTAATCTAGTAAGGTGTCACAAAAGTAACTACAATATATAATGTCACATGCAGGCTAAGTATATTATTAGACACATGCAAAACAAAGTGCCATGTCTAAGAGGGATGGTTACTGACCATAAGGATTCAGAGAGGAAATGACACTTGATTTAGGCTTCAAAACATGGACAAGAATTAAACAGAACAGGAGAAGAAAAGTCCATAGAGACAGGAATATCTAAGTGCTTAATAAGTGCCTGCTGATTGATCAATTGATTGCTGATTAATTTGACTGGTCCAGGAAAGACTCTGTGTGTGAACATGGAAACCACCAAAGTTAAGTTATTCTAGGGAAAGGCACATAGGGATGTCTCAAAATAAGTCTGAAAACATCACATCCTACCAGGGAAAGACTATTAACTAAATACCTAAACTAAGACCCCAAATATCTACGGGGCAGGCAAAGGTCTAAAAGGCAGGTAAATGGTCAGGATCAGGTGGTTTTTCAGAAGACAATGCCAATTTAATTTCTAGGAAAGTGGGGTTAGGAGTCAGGAACTGACAGAACTGAGGTACTGGATAGAGAATCCATTCACTGGGAGAACAAGGAAAGAATCCAGTATTAGTGAAAAGGGACATAGAGACTCAGGCACAAGAGAAGACAGTAGGAACCTCGTTACTAGAAATTGGAATATCAAGGCCAGTTTCGGACTAGTAAAAACATTACTTCAATCATGAGCCAATAAATGACTTGCCTGAAGCTTCTGAAGCTTAGAGTCAAGACATATCAAGATTTGAGGTAGGTCTGACTAATAGGTGAAGGCTAGGTGGCTCCAGCTTCAAAGGATGCAGTGCTATAAGAACAGGGAATAAAATAAATCACAACATGGTCTCCAGTCTCTTGCTGCTTTAAATCTTAGGATCAAATCATTCTTGTTCTCTCTCTCCCTTTCCCCACATCTCAGAATTAACTGGTCATAGTATAAAAAGCAAATTATAGTTATATATATTATAAATGTTATATGTGATGTGTATTGCATTTGATATTTTCTGCTTTCCATTTTAAAGGTACATGAGTTGATCATTTGTTGCTTTCCATTTTAAAAAACTCATTTTTTTCTTGGTTGTGACTTTGATTATTTGGGTTAGTTGTCCTTCATAGGGTAAAGGGGTGTGTGTGTGTGTGTGTGTGTGTGTGTGTGTGTGTGTGTGTGTGTATTCCTCTCTCATGTTTTAAAACACCAGATAGAAGGATCATGAATTCAGAGGTGGAAGGGGCCTTTCAGGCCAAGTAGACTAACCTACACATTTCACAAATAAGGGAGCCAAAACTTTAGCGACTTGCCAAAACTTTCACAAGTATAAGCATCAGAGATAAAATTCAAACCCAGATCCTAGGGCTCCAAGATGAGGAAACTGAGGTCTGAGAGGTTGTGATATGCCCAAGGTTACGTGGGTAACAAATGGCAAAGCTGATATATCGTCTACCTCCAAAGTGCTTTCCCATTATTCCATGTCACTTTATGCAGTATGAATTAAAGTACCTATTTGAACCATGATCAGTTAACAAGAACTGGAGAGTTCAAAATGGCAGATCTGAGGTTTTCTGTGGTATTCAAATGGTCACTATAGGAAGTACCTTAAAAAACAACACATAAATAGTGACTCACATCCTTAACTTAATGTTTTGCATGCTACAACTAAATTCACACCACATGATCTTATCTTTGATTATGTTTTGCCTTATACATTTTATATACATGTTTTATTTTTTCAGATATATTATAAGCCACTTGTCTGCGGAACTGTAACTAGGAACAATTTCACTTGGAACAAAAACAGTTGGAGGACCTGGAGGGGATAGGAGGTAGAGGCAATATAATATTGAAATATGCTGATGGCCCATCCCTTGGAGGGTGTGTCCTGCACACCCATTGCAAAGGGGTGGGTAAAATGGGTAGGGGGGAGATAGACCCTGGATAAGGAGTGCCATCACAAGAAGATCCTGAGGGTGGCAGCCTGGATTCAGGCAAGGGAGTGGGGTCAAATTGCAAGCCTATGAGCAGTAGACTGTGAGGCCTGAGGTGAGGGGCTACAAGGCTCTGGACTGTCCCAAAAGGACTTCCTCCCCTAATTTTACCCACCCCTCACTGCACTCCAGTAGTAGCTGTGCTTGGCTGTGGACAAGGACTGTATGTACAGTTCTATACTTTGGCTGCTCCCATAATAAACTGAATGGGAGGCTGCCCATTATAGTGAAATAATCAATTGACTGGGAGCCATGTTCAACTCTGGGCTCAAGTAATAGTACTGCTGACCATCATCTTTATCTTCTGTGTACTGTTGAAATTGGATTATAGCTATTCCTTCAATTCAATAATTCTTAAGATAATAATTTGATCACATGCCTTGATGAATTTGCATTGGCTATATTCATATTATCCCCCCTCTCCCCTAACCCAATCCCCATTGCCTGGAGTGATCTCACTCCACACCTTCATTTCTGAGAATCCTTCCTTATCTTCCTTAAATGTTCATCTCAGAAACCATCTGCAATATTAAGCCTTTTTTGATCCATTGTTATTAATATCCTTCTCAGTGTATCCATGTACATAGTGTCCCAAAAGTCTTAGTGCAGTTTAAGTTTTTAAACTGCACTAAGACTTTTGGGACACCATATATTTAATTATTACCTATGTACATATTGTATTTTCTTCCTTTAGCCCCACCTCCCAAAAAACATAGAAATTTAAGGTCTCTGAAGGCAGAGAGTGCTTCACTTCCGGTTCTATATTCCTAGTACATAACTTAGTGCTTTATGCCCAATAATAAGTGCTTGTTGAGCTGAACTTTGCAACCCTTCATGAACTACTTCATCTCCCTAGGTCTTAAGTTTCTTCTACTGTGCAAAAAGGGTATTGGATGACCTCAGAAGTCCCTCTCCCTTTCTGACATCGAAGGAGTAGCTTGCAAGTATTTATTACAGGTTCATAGATTTAGAGCTGGAAAGGGCCTTAGAAATTGTGTAGTCTAACCCCCCCTCCCCCCTTCAACTTAGAGCTGAGGAAATCCAAAGTTCAGGGGCTTGCCCAGGTCAGACAGCCAATAACTATCAGAGGCAGGGTCTGAACTCATGTCTTCCTGAATTCATCTGCCATGCCATGATGATTTGGGTTATTCTAAGAAATGAAAAATATCTGTGTAAAAAGTTTTAGCAGTCTTAGCTTTGAATCTGACCTAGAAAATGATGTTTTAAACAGCTATTACCCACTACTTTGGAGGTGTTTTTAAAGTCTGTGGTTTGTTAATTTGGCATGGCTCATTCAAACTAGTTCTATCAAGGGCCCCTCAATCTTCTCCTCTCTTTCTTTATAAACTTTAGTATTGTGGTTGTGTACTTGCACAATTACTTAGGGGAAATAGGTCTGGCATTTTCTTGTTATAATTCATGGCAAAATAAGCCTTAGAACAGGATTACAATACAAAGCCCCAGGGGATTTATTTGGGGCAAGAAACAGTGGCTAGGAAAGAGACTTCTAAAATCTAATGACTGGTTTTTAGGAAACAATATAGGTCAGCTTGCTTTTTGCTAGAGACAAGGTACCCTCAATGTTCTTAATTCTGTGAAACTAAATTATCTAAGCTGTTGCAATTATAAATAGCTGAAGCTAAGAAGTTTGAAAAAACAGATATGGTCAAACAGTACACAGCCAACTTTATCCAGTCCTATTTACTAAACTTCCTTCAGAAATCACTTGATTAGAAGAAAAACATTCTGTACCCGTCAGTTTATTGGTCCTGTGGATTTTTGTCTTCATTTTTCCACATGTGTGTTTTTTCTCTGTGAAAAGAGGCAAGGCCTTGATTCTGAATCAACCTTTCTTCCTAATGATCCACAATTACTGTGTACCAGCAAATCCACCCATTGTCATAACAAATTTGCTGTTAACCTTCTCAGGCTACCTGGGTGCATCTGGTTTCTTCCTCCTTGGGGAAGAGATCCCACATGTGAGTTCCATAAGCCACCTGCATAACTCCAAGCATCATTATCAATACTAGGATGAACGGCAGCTGTGATAAGCTGAGGGCCCAGACTAACAGGACTCTAATCTCTCATATTTGTTTCACTCTCCCTCCTTCAAAATTTTAAAATTTCTTATGGGGCTCTCCAACTTTCTGGTGGCTAAAGGGTTACTAACTAAAACAACCTGAGTTTATAACCAAAAGAAATCTGTTCATCTAAGCAAATAAGTACACTCCCTTTGTTGTCTGGTATGCAATTAGATGCACTTGAAATAAAAGGTAACTTAAATCAAACTCTGTCTCAGGGACAAGTATACACTATTTTAAAATAGGGAGTGTAAAATGTTATTTTTCAACTCATTACCAATGGAAATTTCACAGGTAATTTCTCAGTGCTGATGTTGGCTAATTATTAGCTACTATACCATGCCTCCCATTCTAAGTGACTATCTCCTGGCAGAAAGACACAGTGAGGAATGTTTTGTTTTATATGTATTTGGAATTTTTATCAGAATTGAGGAGCCAAACTGAGCCAAAGTTAGAAGAATCCTGAAGCTAGGCAAAAAGTGACACAATTAACGGACCCATTAATTGGGGCTGCTACATGATTAACCTGAGAAAAATAGAAAGGAAAAGACTGACTCCTCTTCTAGTCACAGTTGGACGCAATGCACCAAGAGTTATCCTGTAAATTACATTTTAAATCTTCAGCATATTCTAAGCAGATAAAATAGTGGCATGATTGACCAAACTCCTTTTAAAAGTACACATATTACGATGCATCATAGTTATAAACAGATGGTATTTGGCCTCCTTCCTATTCTCAACATTTGGAATTTCTAAACTATGTGAATTAAACAATAATATTTTATAAACATACAAGGGATTTTGCTCACTGCTTTGTTAACATAGAAATTATACAATGCTGACATTTATTTAAATTTTAAAAAGTAAACAACAGTGTGCATTGAAATAAAGCAAACTAAAATCAACAGAGAGAAGTATGTTCTGTGAGCACATTACCTACCATGGCAGTGGCCTTTTTAAGGGAAGACATAATGGGATGAAGTACAAATTGTAGCTTAGACAGTCTGATCCTTTGTGCTCTAAAGGCTCATTTAACACCTCTCTGTAAACAACGGATATTTATACCATAATTGGCTATTTGACCATCAGTGTTCATTTACTATGTAACCTGCTATTATGGAGTTAAAAGACGTCCCCCTTCATTGGCTCCTCAGCTTTCAGAGTAGTGAAAGTGTGCCCACAGTTTCAGTATGCCTAGACAAACTGGATTCAGTCTGACACTTGCACTCAGGATAAGAAATATTTTCAGGATACCAATATTTTGTTGGCATTATTTCCAGGAAGACAAGGAAAAAAAGTATCAGTTCTTAAACAATGCCATTTGCTCATATACTTTTTAATTTCCCAATTTAACCCTTTTGCGGCATTTTTTTAAGGGAAACTGACACATCTGCTTGGTTTCTGTGCAAAATATGAGACACTTGATTTTCAAACAGTATTCCCAGATTTGCAAAGATGTTCTGTGATGAATAAATAATGTATCAGATATTTTAATCAGTTTTATGATTTTTGAAAGGACTAATTATCATTGTTTACTGACATTTCTTTCCCAGTGCAATTCCCTAATACTCTGGTTCAGAGTTCTCAAGGTTAGGCTCAGCCCAGGCCCCTTCCTCAACCTTTAAATTGCTCTCAAACTTTTCTCACATTTTATGCAAACATCAACGCCTTCTCAGAGTTTGAGCCTATAGTCTGCAAGATTTTTTAAGCCCTAAGGGAAAATCCCAAATGGTACAATATTCAATGAAGGATAAAGAAGCCTCCTCTGCTCTTGCCTAAATGTTCACATAGCTTTAATGTACATATTTGGTCAGTTATTGGTGTAAACTTCTGTTGGCTAAATTCTGTTTGTCTTTATTAAAAAATCTTTTCGGAAGATTAAAATAGCCCCATGGACAGCAAAATGCAAACTGCTCCTGTACCCAGGCTTCCTAATACTGTCCAGACAAATATATACCTAAAGAAAAATAGTCATACTAGTGGATTTTGTTTTCATTAATTCACAGATTATTTAAAGATACACTAAATGTGTCTTCCAAGTTACTCAAAATGTATCAAGATTGCATAAGTGGTCGACAAATCAAGGTAATGACTGTAAATATTCTCCTTTCTAAATACTGCCCAATCCCTTTTTCTTGACACCGAACTCCACCCCACTCCTCCAGTCCCAGGTTGGCAATTTCAAGAAGAAACTGAATTCATAATCCAAAATAAATGACAAGGTTATGAAGAGAAGTATCCTTAATTTTTTTTAATTTCACATCAGAATTTTCCAAAACTCTGCAACGATTAAATCCTCACTGTATAGCCTTCAGTGATGAGAAAGGTATTTTAAAATGTCAGGGAAGATTCCCTAGCTGAACCTTCAGCAGTCTGCCAACGCACCCACGGCCCCCTCCCCCCAGTTCAGCAGAAAGCAATAGAGTGGATGGTTGTAGTGCCAGAATTTGCATTGACAGACCAGCTTCATTGTATTCCCCGACAGAGGATGGAAATGGGTAAAAATGGGGATCCAAGTGAAATAAAATTACTAATTGCGTGGAAAAAACAAAAATAAACAGTTTCCGCCACGCAATAGGCTACGCATCCTTCCGGGATACTGAAAGTGGGCTCTTCAAAACTATGACAAAGAAAAAAATTGCAAGGGCAAAACTGGAGCCCTAACGCCCGCTGGGCGCGCGTCTGTATGTATCTGTGTGCTTCGTGTGCGCTCGCCAGAGTTCCGCGCAGCGAGCCCGGCCGGCTGTCGCCAGCTGCCAGCAGCTGGATGGGGCGATGCCCAATCCGCCCTCCTAACTCTCCGGCCTTCAGCCCGACTCTTCCTAATGTTGAAGACTGCCGCAAGAGAGGGAGTTTTCGTCTTTTAAAAAAAAAAAAGGAAAGAAAAACACGTCTGCTCCCCCTACCCAACCCCCATCCCCGTAGTGATCTCACCAACACTTTCTAAAGGGGGTACAACTTTTTTTTCGTGGTCACCACGGATGGAGGGGGAAACACCCCACCTTCCCCCAACCCCCACGGATCTTCAAACTCGGCCGATTTCCAGTGTCGGAGTGGGTGCTGCGGGTACCGGGAAGAAATGAAAGGGAAGCGGGGAAACCAGACAGCGGCGGCTGCTGCAGCTGAAGCCGAAACCGAAGCAGCTACAGCGGCTACTGAAACCCGGACTTGCCGCAACTGGTCCCCAAGTCCACCCTCCGTCTTTCCCGCCCCCACAACTCCATCCTTTCCTTGGCTTCCCTTGCAAGCCACCAACCTGCATGCTTCCCGCGGACACCCTGCTGTGTCACTTCTGTCTTCCCCTCCCGCAAAGACGGGCGCACCCCCCGCCCCCACCCTTCTCGCTCGCTCCTTCCTTCCCCCACTCCACTAGGAAAAGCGGAGCCCCCTGGAAAATGCCCAGACGCGCCTCTCCCGGTACAGAACAACAGTCGCAAGTCTACGTGCGCTCTTGGTTATCCCTTAGTGGCTTTCGGTAACTTTGTTGCCTGTTCCCGAAAAGGGAGGGGGGAGGGGTGTATACACTTCTCAAACTCGGCCTCTTCGAGGTCAAATTTAAAATGATTCCCTCTCTTCCTGCCATCGCGCGGGTTTTTCATCCCCAGGAAAGGCGTTCATTAAAAAAAAAAAAAAGGTTTTTAAAGCTGAACATTTAGGAGGTAAAAGATACTTGAAAGGAAGGAAGGGGCCAGCCCATGGCCCCTCCTCTCCGCCCCCACTTCCCATCAGCGCCTCCCTCCTGGGTGGTATGGCCAGGCGATTATTGCAGGACTTGTCACCCCAGGCATCCTGATCCTGGGAAGTAGCTGTCAAAGGACACACTAGGGACATGGGAAACACACTGGGGACATGGGAGAACACACTGGGGACATGGGAGACTGAAGGAGGGTGGGGGGGGGAGAAAGAGAGGAGCTGGGAGGAGAGGAAAAAAAGAGGTAGAAAGCCACAGACCCGGAATCCTTAATTACAGATTAAAGGCAAAGAAAACCCTACACCACATTTTCCATGTGTCAGCTGACGGACGCTACAAAAGGAAACAGAATGCTGGAAAAAAAATAGTCCCCTCTCTTCTATTCTCTCTCAGTGTCTTTTTATAATGTGTGCAAATGTAAAATGCATTAGATAGTGACTGTGGGTAGGTGGTGCCCCGGGCCAAATTGCAGCTGCACGCTCCATCGTGTAGGAGGACAGTTTGCTGATGTACCCAGGGGTCTAGGGAACCTCTCTCTCTCTCTCAAAAAAAAAAAAAGGCTATTAATACTCTGCTCAAGCACATTTTGCTAAAAATTATTACTCATAAAACAATTTTAAGTTTAAAATTAAGTGCTTAAACTGTAGCAATTCATTATATTCTTCGGTCAAATTCCCTTCGCCCTTCCCCCTGAAAGCCCCCCCCCCCCATTTGATTTTGAGTTTTGTATTAGTGTAGCTTCTATTTTCCTGGCCTAGTGTCAGAGCATTAGGGATCTAGTGTAAAAAGCCAAGTGGATGAGAAAGCCAGAGAACATAGCTGCAAGCGACCCCAAACTAGCACACGTTACTGTCGATGTGGAAGCTGATGCTTCTGTAGCTGCTGCTGCTAAGGAGAGAATGGAGTGTTTCACAGTCCACATTACTGTTATGATTCGGTCCTTTTTTTTTTTTTTAAATAAAAAACGATCTCCATCTTTTCTTTTCCCGGGGCCTGAGAAACATAGTTCCCTTTTGTACTGGTTTGTATTCTCTTGAGCGAGCTCCCTTCATAAAAAAGATAGGAAAAAACCCCTCACTGACCTTTGTTTTCAGTCATCATATTTGGCTGGAAGTTTTGGAGAAATCACTTTCCTTTCTGTCATTCCCTCTGAAGGAATGCTACCCTAGCAAGCCTTTGATTTATCCTTTCCTACATCCTTTGATATCCTTTCGTACAAATTTAAATTTAGAAATATTTAGTAATTTTGACAGCAATTTGTTAATATGCTAGTTTAATTCAATGGGCATTTATTAACTGCCTACTGTGTGCTAGTCATTTAGGTTTTGGGCATACAGAGGCAAAAAGAAAAGTGTCCCTGCCTTCAAGGCGTTTACATTCTACCACATTATAATTACATTCTATTTCTGTCATAAACAGGATTTTAGATACCCTACTCCACTTACAGTTTTGAATCTGAAAAAGACCTTAGAGGTCATAGGATCATGGGATCATAGATTTAGAGATGGAAAGTCTAACCCCTTTCATTTTTGCAATCTCACTTAGGCTCAGTGAGATTAAGTGACTTGCCTAGGACCACACATACTGTTAAACATCAGAGGTGAAATTTGAACTCATTTTTTCTTGCCTCCAAGTACAGCATTCTGTGCAAGGTAACACACTTGACCTCTTGACCTCCGAGTCCATGGCCAGTGTTCTTAATATTACACCATGCTATCTCATTTTCAACATGTGGAACATTTTACAGATGGGGAAACTGAGGCTTAGAGAGATAATTCAGTTTGCTATGTTAGTGACAAGGAATAAATAACAAGAAGTAACAAGACCTGAGATTCAAACTCACTTCTTTTTGATCCCAAAGCCATCCTGCTTCTTAAGGCTTAAAAGGGGCATCCAGATCATTGGTCTGGGTTCTTAGACTTATCAACTCTCTTCTTTATAAATGACCTCTTTGTTTGTAAATTACATTTTTCATCCCCAACCCCCAAAATAATCTTTTTTTTTTTTTCTGGAGGCAATGGGTGGGGGGGACGGTTAAGTGACTTCCCCGGGATCACACAGCCAGTGTCTAAGGCTAACATTTGAACTCGAGTCCTCTTGCCTTCAAGGTTGGTGCACTAGCCACTTTGCCACCTAACTGCCCTCAAAAGTAACCTTTAAAATTTTTTTCAAGTTGCCTTATTGCATATTACTCCTATTAACTGATTTGCCCAAACCAAGACAGTTTGTATTCAAGTTTAATAGCTACATATCAGTGATCATCAAAGAACACCTGATCTATGTTTTTGATTTGAACAGTATTTAAAAATATTGGCCCAGCAAATACTTTAACCCCATTTATTTGTGATATATTTATCTATGATGAAAACATTTGGTTCTGGAATTTTAAAGAGTGTGGCTGAGTTTCCCTATCGTAGAGGGGAAAAGGCTTCCCTGCTTACCTATCAAAAGTCACAGATCTTTTAAAGATCCTTTATTTCTGTTATACATATCTGGAAGATTTTCTGGCTTTTAGCATCCAGCCTCTCTGTGGTTTAGCCACACCCTCTCTCTCTTTTTTTTTTTTTTTGGCATTATCATTCAGTAGGATAAACAAGGGCAAATTGGGAGCTTTTTCCTGATCGCTTTACTGTGTTTGAGCAGATCATCCTGTTGCAGGGGTTGGAGCCAATTGTTACTACATGTTTTTACCACCCACCAAAGGACAAAGCAGGATTAAGTTTTTATTAATAAATGATGTTCATGTCGGTGGTTTTGAATACCCAAATCATTATTTGTTAAAGGGCTAAAGAAAGGCAGGGGCACTAACCCCTAAACCCACCTCCAAACAGTATTTGGCCTTGGCCTTCTTAGGAAATTGATTATTTCTTAGATGAACCTTTTGGTTCTCCTGTGAACCAAACTATACTTTCCAACTAAATTTTTTATGCTACTCTTTACCTGTCTACAGCTGCAGACTCTTAAGTTTGTTCTTATTAAAAAAGGTCTTTATATGTATTGACTTTCTACTTTCAGAGACTTTATTAAATACTCACTACTTGTTCCTCCTTTCCCTCCCCCATTAAGAATTTCGCAATAAAAAACCAATGCACCAAATAAATCAAAATCTGCAACTTCAAAACACCCAAAGAGAACATTAATCTACTTACTAATACCCAGACCTTCCTGTGTTGCTTTCAGTCTTTCTTAATGTAACATTTAGTAATTGCAGCTGTCTCTTTATACTTTTTTCCCCTCCCTCTAACTTCAGAAACATATTGACCTTGTTTAACCTTCATTTCTTTCCCTACCCCCCAGCACTGTCCACTTCACCTTTTACCATGTTTGTCTGTTTTCCTGCTGCTGCCCGGACTGGCAACAAGAGAGGAGTCCTTCAGAGTTTAATACTTTAAATTCTCGTCTCACCCCCCCCCCCCCCCGCCGCCCCACTGCACTTATTAATGCCTTATATCCAACTTTCACATATTTTTCAGTTGTATGGTTACTGCTTTATATTTTCCTGATTGATCATTATGTTATGCTAGCTTCCCAGTACTGACTCCATAATGCTGGAGCAGAGGCATTTATTTGGCATACCCTTTGCCTTTGGAATGCCTCTCCTGGCAAGGATGAGAATTCTGGTTTGACTGGGATCCTTAAGTTAAAATTCAAAGCTAATCTGTTCAGTTCGGCTTCTACTCATAAGCAGTTCTATTTCTCACTGTTAAGCGCTCTATGATGCTGCTTAGATGAAGGGTGTGTTGGAAGATGCAGTATAGTTACATTGTACTTGATTATCAGTTTTCAAAAACAGCTGCGTGCTTTGCTATCTGTGTAAGGAAATATCAGGAGATAATATAGCATTGGTATTTATTGCTCTATAATTAAGGATGTGTCAGTGTTTTCATTAAAAAAAAGACACCCTATTTTCAGAAATTCATATCTCAGGCATAAATTTCACTATGAATTACAGACTAACACTGCTTTTGAATCATTTTCTTTCTAAATTACCCCTCCCTCCTTTTCCCTTCATTGGAAAAAAAATCAGTTCCATGTGGAACTGGGATTCCATGGGCATCCTGCAATTTCTAAGTAATCTGTGGCTCTTGTTTTGGGGTGAGAGGAATAAGGCTGAGTGATGAATCGCCAAAATAGTCCAGGTCTGATCTCCAGTTCCAGGATTCCTGTGAGAGCTGTCTTAGGCTTCTAAGGCTGGGACTTAAATTGAGAGAACAGGACCACCATCCGAGGCCTGGGGCTTGAGGAAGTATGACTCAGCCTGAGAGCACTGTTATCTGGGTTTCCTCCATGGGAGCAGTTTTTTGGTCCGTTCTTTTATTAATGCTGTTTTTTTTTTTTCCTATGTGAAGATCGAACCCCACCTTGGTGGCCAATTCCCTAGGCTTGTCAGGCAACTCACTTCCCCTTGGCCCCGATTTTGGCTGGCTGGGTCTTTGTCGTTTCTCTTCTTCTGCCTCTTTTCCACAGCTGTGACTGAGTGGTAAAAGTAGGCACTTCTTGCCTTCTGTATTTGCCTCACACTGTCTGTAACTGATTTTTGATTAAAAAGCACCTTCTCCTTGTCTTCCAAAGAGGCATCATCCTGTAGTGAAAAGTAATGGACCTGGAGCTCTAAAAGACTTCGGCTTCATCCCTCCATCTCATATTTAACAGCAGTAAATGTGGGCAAGCCGGCCCCAGTTTTCTTAGGTGCAAAATGGGGCTAATACCTTTAACACTTAATGAGGATCAAATGTAAACATATATAGTGCTTTATAAACTTGTCATTTATAGCAATGACAAGTCATTACTCTCTATTCTGATTATCACTGAGGATGACAATTTGGGGGGTGATGTTTTTACATATGGCAAGACATTCAGGTATTTGGAAAAGCCACTTGCCTATATTGTGCCTCCCGTTACAGGGCCAAAGGTCATTCAGGTAGCAAGCGGCTGGAATAAAAACTGAGGTCCTCTGACTATAAAGGGGCACTAGGGGAAGCTCAGTTACAGCCAAATTTTCTCTCTTCTTCATGTTGCCACAGCATGTAAAATCATATTCTTTCGAGTCTTCTTTGGTCTTTTAAAATGAAAAAAATTCTGGAGTGAATGAACATGTTTAACTATCTCACAAAATACAGATGTGTTAGTGACTTCTTAAATCATTTTTCTTCTGATAGTAAGCCCAGGCAATAATAGCATTTGATGATTTAAGGGTGGGGTGAGGCTAGGGTGGAGAATGCTGAAAAGATGGGAAGAAAAAGAAACTAGAAAGACTTGGCCCATTCCATGGCTTGGATTTTTTTGGGGGGGGGGGTAGAGGGGGACAGACATGCTGTAAGCTTTGAGTATCTGAAGGATATTTACTGTAATCTTATGCTATCTCATTCTTCTCTGGAGAACTGGCATGCAGTGCAATTTGAGAGGACATTTATTAGGAATTAGCACATGGTATTGTGCTGGGCACTGTGAGAAGATCACACGGTGGGTGTCATCTAACAGAGAAGATAACTGCCTTACATATTACAATGGGAAAAGTGGAGGAGGGGACCACATATTTGTGGCTAGTCGGTAGAAGGGTGAATGTCAGAAAACTACTCATTGGAGAAGGCATTTTCCTAGGACTTAAAAATGATTCACGTGGCTTCAACAGGTAGTGTTTGTGAACTAGGGAAGTTTAGTAGTGATTAGTCAGCTTTGGCTGAAAATAGACAAAGATAAAGTTAAGATAGGTTTGAAATAAGGCATGGAAGGCCTTGGGATGTACTTTATTCTGAAGGTGATGAGGTACAATAAAAAGCTTATGAACTGACCTCAGACACTAGACACTTACTAGCTTGTGACCTTGGGCAAGTCGTTAACCCCAATTGCCCTGCCTTTTCCCCTCTAAAAAGCAAAAACAAAAACAAAAATCTTATGAAAAGGGAAGGTGGCAACAATAGGCGTTGTTCTTCCTAGGGCAGAACTTGACTCTCAGGGGTGAAAAAAATATTTTTGTTCATCTTTAATTGAAATTGAGCATTTCTTTTAATTACAAATGTAGGCAATAAACATTATCCTGAAGGGGTCTATAGGCCTCAACAGATTGCCAAAGGATCCATCTTTCACACACATAACCCATTAAGAAACCTTGCCCTAGGGCTTTTTTGTTCATTAGAAGGTACACTGCTAACAGTTTTATCCTGGGCACTTCAGAATCTTAGTGTGTTGTCAGTGTTCTCATCTGTAAAATGGAGATAATACCATATTTTTAGTTGTTTAAGATTTTTCTTATAAAGATGTTAGTTGAAATTATGACATTAAACAATTACATTTATTTTATATCACATTTAAATAAATTATAGATTTTGGGTGTGCTGGCCAGGTGACTAAGGGCAACTAGCCTCTTTATTTCATAGGTTGCCATGGCCAAAAAAACATTTTATCACTAGGTGGCTATTCTACTTAATCATGAAGAATGGTCCTTGGAAAACAGATTTACAGAGGCCATACTAGAAGTCTTCCCACATGGCAGAACCTGCCTTTACACTCTTCTAGCACAACCTTTAAAAACTCAAATTCACTCTATGTTATGATGAGGCATTGCAGCAAAGGTTATCAAGGAATTATGTTACATAAAGAGAAGATGACCTGGTCACATGGCAAGAACAGAGGTCAACAGGGAGACAACCAGATAGGTGGCACCATTGTGATGTTGAGAGGAAGCAGAGAAAACCTCTAGCCCATTGGATGGATTCCATGAGTTAGGCAGGTCCCTTGGATGGGTTGCAGTCTGCACAAACTCTTCAATCACTGAAACCACAGATCCACTTGAGTACTGTTGAGAGTGCCAGAGGAGCAGGGAAATCATATAATCTGGTCACTCATTTGCTCTTCTCCACCTCAAAACAAATTTCACAATACCTTTTTTTTTAATTTTTGCTCTATGTATACCAAAATGTTTATAGCCACAATTTGAGGGTGCTGCCATCTACAGCTAACCGAATTTGCAACCTTGGTGTCAACCTTAATTCCTCATTCACACTCACTCCACATATCCAGTCTGTTGCCAAGTCCTGTTATTTCTTCACAACATCCATTGTATAAATTCCCTCATGTTCATTCACACTGCCACTATCCTGCTGAAGGGCCTGATCACCTTATACTGAGACTATTGCAATAGCCCCACTGATTGGTCTCCTGGGCTCACCTCTCCTCACTCTAGTCTGTCTTTAATTTAGCTGCCAAAGTTATCTTTCTAAAGTGCAGGTCTAATCATGTCACCACTACTCAGTAAATTCTAGTGGCCTCCTATTACTTGCAGGCACAAATATTAAATCCTCTTTTTCTTGTAAAGCCCTCACAACCAGGGGCCTTTTCTGTTTTCAGTCTTTATTACATCTTACTCCCTTCCAGAGTTTGCAATCGGCAATACCAGCTTTGCTTCTGATTCTTACACAACTTTGTCTCTGACCATCCTTTCCCTGTAATGCTCTTCCTTCTGCCAACTCTTACCTGCAGGATGCCCTTCCTATTCTCCCCAACTCTTAATGCATATTTGATATCACCTCCCCTTTACACTGTATATATCATGTATATGGATCACTGTTGCCTGTTGTCTCTCCCATCAGAATATTAGCTCCGGGAGGGCAGGAGACATATTTTTGCCTTTCTTTGTAACTTCCACACCTTAGCATAATAACCACTTAACAGATGCTTGTTGCTTGACATCAAAGAACTGGAAACAAAGTGGATGACTCCCATTAAGGGAGTCTCCTTCAGGATCCTGGTTTCCCCCCCCCCCCCCATCCCATCCTACCCTGGACACCTTAGTGCAGACACCTGATTGGCTTTAGCCCTACTGCTATTGTGTAGTTCACAACTCACAAGTTCGAACACCAGCCTCAGTCTCCCCCAGTAGTAGGGATTATAGGTATGTGCCACTATGCCTGGCATTATTGCTTGTTTTTCAGATGTGTAAGTTTAATAGCTAAACAAATTATTGTAGGTGAATGTGATTGAATATTACTCTGTTATAAGAAATATCAAATATGATAAATACAGGGGTGCATGCAAAGACTTATATGAATTGATACAAAAGTATGCAGAGTTAGGAAAACAGTATACACAATGACTATAAGAACATAAATGGAAACAACATAAAATGAATGTTGCCAAATCTTTAAGGAACAGGCTTACCCTTGCACTCTTTTTGCAAACGTAGGGTGTGTGTGTGTGTGTGTGTGTGTGTGTGTGTGTGTGTGTGTGTGTGTGTGTGTGTGTGTGTGTGTAGGTATGCTCCTTGCTAATTTCAACATACTGGTAAGTTTTGTTGATCTCTTTCTTATTTTTTTCTTTTCTTTTAAAAAGTCTTATGAGGGATAAAGGGAAAAGAATAATTTTAGGTTATGTAGAAATAGAAAAAAAGATGTTACTACACTTTTAAAAAAGAATAATGCCCTTTCCCATAATGTTTCCTTTATTAGATCTATGATTCTCTTGGTGTGAGTACTCCCTCACTGGTTGCAGAATGCAATTCCTCTTCTTCACCTTGGTAGCTAGTCTTCATGCATTAATATGACTAAAAATGTTCTCTGCATCAACTTAGATTGCTTCTCAGACAGTAGACAAACCATATACTGCTGGGCCCATAATGGGAAACCTTTTCAGCTTTATAAGACTTTTGTAAGACTTGCTGGTGAAGCCTTTGAAAACCTAGGTCAACTTCATACCATGATGAGTTAACAAAATTAGATTTTAGTGAAGGGTGGTCCTTTGACGTCTATCTTTTAAAAAACTTAAATCCATAGGATTTTAGTATTCAAAATTATGAGCACAAAGAGATTCCAATATTAAACAATTCATAATTGTCCATTCGTTGCCCTGAAAAAGCAATTAGGGAGTATCTTGACAATAATCAATGGCATAGGATTCATAAAATATATTGACATTAAAAGATGTTCTGGCTACCGTATTGAAAATATATCATATCACTCATATCTTGAGATTTAAATGAAAATATCTTTTGTAGCTCATAAATATTTCTGAGTAACAGATGCTTTTTCAAAAACAGATTTTACTTTTTAAAATACAAAATATAAATAACACCTTCAACAAAATGAAATCTGCTTCCAGATGCAATTCAAGGTGCTGTAATTTGTCTCTGCAATTCTTTATAGTTAAAATTCTGAGTCCCTTATAGATTTGACCTTTATTATATACCAGGATGGCAGTTGGAACACTACTATTGTCTTTTACAAGATCTGAAGGACATGAGGTCACACCTAGGATATTTTGTTTTAAGGATATAATTTTTTCCTGTTAGAGTTGGATTAGAGTGAATAATATTTAGGGCCAGGTACTACATTTATCTTTTGACTAGTGTTTACCTAATCAACATGAAATAAATTGATAATTAAGAACCTAGCATGATTTTGATTACTCTAGTAATATACAGCCAGATACATTAATTGCTTATTAGAGAAGCTAAGGGCAGGTTCCTAAGGTATTACTGCTTGTTGCATGATTATACTATTGCTCTCTCTCCCCTCTTTCTTTCTCTTCTCTGCACCCTCCTTTTTCCTCCTCTCTTCCCTTCTCTTCTTTTCTCCCCCACTCTCTCTTCAGTGGATACCCACAGGGCTGAGCCCATTGCTAACTGGCACAGAAGCTGATTTGCTCTGTCTCCAACCTGTACTTACCTGTCTCTCCTTCAGGATCCTGGTTCCCCCCCCCCCCCCACATCCCATCCTACCCGGGACTCCTTAGTGCAGACACCTGATTGGCTTTAGCCCTACTGCTATTGTGTAGTTCAGAACTCACAAGTTCAAATACCAGCCTCAGTCTCCCCCAGTAGTAGGGATTATAGGTATGTGCCACTATGCCTGGCATTATTGCTTGTTTTTCAGATGTGTAAGCAATGGGTAGACTATTATAGACACTTTGAAATTAAAAAAAAAAAAAACAAAAGAAACATTTTACTGTTTACTCCTAAAATAATGAACCTCCCAAATAAATCTGGGAAGTCTTAGAATCTCACAATTTCAGAATCGGAAGGGACCTAGGAAAGAATTTCCCCTACAGATAAGGGTCCAGGCAGACTTTGCTTAGATTTCCCAAGTGATAAGACTTTCAGGGATGAGCACCTGTCAAAGATCTTCCAGAGAGGATTCCTGCAACACAAAGAAAGGGTACTGGAGTAGGACTTTGAAGTCCTTCCAGTTCTAAGATTATCTGACTTCAGGACCTCTGTTTTCAACATACACATGCAACACAAGGAATAACATGGGAGTGCTGCCCTATTGGGTAAAAAAGATAGGAATGGGACTTTAAAAGTTGTGGGTTCAAGTACCAATCAATTGCCTGACATTTGTTGACTTCTATCAAACATCAGGGTAACTCTATTTAACAGACAACATTAAACAGGTCTGGCTTTATAATAGTTCACCTTATATATATACATATATAAACATAGGTAGGTATGTAAAATATATATACATTCATGTATATGTATATATATACATAATGCAAACACATACCTCCAAAGTTTGGACATTGATATCTTCAAATGTATCTATTTTTATAGCTCATAGAATATGCAGACCCAAATAAATGCACAATGTTCTACTGCCTATGTACATCAATACCTAGATTTAACAGCGTGAGTTTAAGAGGAAGTGACAGTTTTAGCTCTTAATGTAGGTTTTTGTCCAAAGGAATTCCGGGTAGAGTTAAATTCAAAGTTTGATTCAGGGTTTATGGGTACACATGTAGAGAAATATACAGGTTACTCCAAAATTATGTACTCTGATAGTAGGAAAACATTTAAATATTTATGTTGAACCATTTGAATTGTATTTTTCCCCTATCAACTAGAGAAAAACATCTATGGAAGACTGTCTTCCACAGTGTAATCTGAGTCCACTCACTTCTTGCTGATATAATACAATAGATCAAGCACAGCTTCTTATTTATGAGATCAGAGTTTAAATTAAAATTGTTTAGGAAGAAGCAGCTGACATCAAAAGACACTGGACTTTATTGATGCAGATCAACTCAAATTCAATGGAGAGAACTCATTTGGTAATAAGCACCAATTTAAAAAAAAATAAAAGCCTCTAGGTAATGCTAGCTTCTTGAAGGGACTTTAGAGATCTTCTAATCCAGCCCTTACAGATGGGGAAACTGAGGCTCAGATAAGTGAAGTGCTTTGCTCAAATTCCATAACCAGTGATGGTAGAACCCAGACCCTCAGAATCCCAGTATGATTATTTTAACCCCTCAAAGGTAAAGGCTATCTATACTGGGGGGGGAGGGGCAGAAAAAGAGGGTGAGAATGTACAATTCTTGCTGTAGAATGGAGTTTACTTTAGAATTTCTATTTCCTCATACTCTCTGGATTTGAACTCTTTGACCCAATCATTGGACTCTTTAGAACCCTTCCTGCCTTTAACTTAAAAGTCTTTTCCCATTCCCTGAAACCTTACCTGTATCACCAGACTTGAATGATGTTTGATACTTGCATAATTATTCTTACTTACTCCGTCCATTGTCTGTTCTAACCTCTGCTTTCTCAAACTACAAGAACCCTGAGTCCCCATGTCCTGGACTTGCTTGGCAAATCTCCTTTCCTGCTCCCTATACCTCGGCATAATAAAGGAGGAGAATATCTATTCCAAAAGCCAGAAGAACTGCAACTCACCTGTCAATAAACAGAAGATGGTTAATCAACAGACTTTACCTTAATGACTACAAATGTTTACCTCCTGCTTCTTTCCAGAATGCAAAGAAAATCTTGGGACTGTCATAATATTTTATAAACATTTGCAAGACAGACTCTTGTTCATCAGATAAAGAAACAATTGTATTCATTGACTCTGACACAAAGAAGCGTAGAGTGATAAACATACAGATAGATGTACAATCTTATACATGAATGAGATATGCTAATTAAAAATTGCAGTGGGCACTTTATTAAAAATTTATTCTACAATCTGAATCTTCAAAACATCTTTACATCAACAAATATAGCAGATTGACTGTTGGAATCATGAGCGATTTATCTTGGAAAGATTGTATCTTTATCAGCATATATAGATTTTTATGAACATTTACATTAAAATTATGAGTTTTATTAGAAAATATTTAACTGTTATCTGTTCTTGGTCCATGAAAAAAATAAAAGTGGCTCAGCTTTCATTTTATTGGATAGATGGCACCACATAGCATATTTCCCATGCTAGTTTGAATTACAGCTGTTTATCTCGCAGCTTTCTTTAAGATTAATTAAATGCAAATGTAACTCTGTGAATCATGGGAATACCTGCCAGACCCCTTATTAATACCTTCACTTAAAAACCCCTGTGCCAGAGAGTCATTAATTTGCTAAAAGAAAAGTGCTAAAGCAGCCCTTTGCCCACAAACAAGTCATAGATGGCTGCCCAATTAGTCCAGTAGCACTCTGATTCTTCTTTCAGGCCCTGTGGCCCTTTGAGGACACAATAAGGCTCCAATGATAACCTGGCAACCTAGGTAGAAACCCAGCCAAGTGCAAGCTTTGAAGCTGCAGTTTGGCTGCCATCGTGTCGGCAAAAAGAAAGAATTCAGGCACCATGTCATCCAGTACAAAGGATAAAAACAGATTCAACCGGAAATTCAATGTGGCACCACATATGGGATACATGAGTGCGGTTATACAACAGGCCACATATTTTTTTTTGAACAGTCTCCTGCATGTGATGCCGAGGACATGTGTAACCATCATAACGTCTCTAGGAATCTGTATTTAATTTGAGTTGGGGTGGTGGCAGGGATTGGAGATCTGAAGCCGCCACAGGTTTGTGGCAGATGGCTCTGTGTCAGCTATGACAAGCAGCCAGGCTCGGCTTCCTCTGCAGATTTTCTTTTCTCTCTGATCAGGTAAATATGGGCACACTCTGGAAAGTTCTACAGATTCTGCCTTAGGCTGCAAGTTTGTGACTTAGCCCCATCTGTCACAAATCTTCTCTAGGTTCTGTTGTAAGCAGAGACCTGAATTTACCACGGAGTGCTGCCCAAGAAAATCGAGCCATTTCGCCCTAAAAAAAAAAAAAAAAAAAGAAGAAGAAGAAGAAGAAAAAAAAAGAAGAAAGAAAAGAAAAAAAAGGAAAATGAAGGATCATTAACTACTACTGAAAGACAAAAAGACTGTTGAAAAATTATGCTGCAAATTTTAGGTTTGATTTGCATGAACTACATTTTTAAAATCTCCAAAATTAACAGTGCCTGACTTCCAATTAGCTCAGAAAATCCCAGTCTCTGGTTCAAAGTATAACTAACTATATTCACAACCTTAGGTAAAAGCTACTCTTGCGAATGGGTAAATTTTGCTGCATACTTATTTCCTGGCCTACGTTAGGGATGATGGCTATTAGATGGTTACCATCCAACTTTTAATTTTTACAAGCACAGTATATGTTCAATTTCTTTAAAAAAAACAAAAAACAACTAATGTGGATTTTACTTTGAACTGGGAGCAGGCACAAGTTAAATGCCAAAGCATTTATAAAGCATTTCATGCTTATAAATTGTATAAAAGAAATATATTGCTTCATGATAACTTCCTTTAAAAAAATTCCATACAGATTGGTTGCTTTTATTTTTTTTCTGACATATGAAGTGGATGGGATGAAGAATCTTACCCAAAATAGATGATACATAATGGTGGAGGAAGGAAAGTCAAAAATGTCCTAGGCTTAGCCTCTTTACCCTCAAAGAGTACATTTATTGTGTTAAAGTTTTTCCTCTTGTTTTACTTTAAAAAAAAAAAGAAATTAAGACTTTGTTTTAATTTGTGCTGTACAGTTGTGAGTTTTTAGTAGGTCTTAAAGTGTCACAGGCTTTTAACTTTCCCTTTTTATTAAAAGTAGTGAATTTGGAGGACTCCTGAGAATAACAGGACACACACCATTCACCTCTAAACTGTCAGCTCAAATTCAATTCAAACCTGCAGTGACCAAGCTGTTCAAAGAACTTCACTGTTTGGTTAAAAAAAAAAAAAACGCTTAGCCAAGGTCCAGTTAGAAACATTGTGATGTAATTAAAAGACAAATGACTTATCTTGGAAGTCATTCCAACTTGGAGGTAGGATGTAAATCCATTTTGGACAGCAGATTTATGCAAGAGTGTAAGAATTCATTTCCCCAAAACTGTAGCAAGCTAGATGCTATCGTATTTTTTCCCCTATGAAGCTTTATAAAATGTTTTGTTGAGCTCTGAAGAATTAGAAAGGAAGAATTGGGCCAAAGATGAATAAAGGCTGCCATATTGTAAATTACAAGGAAAACTATACACTAGAATTCAGGAATAAAGCTAAGATTTTTGTATTCATATCTAGAATACCCACTTGGTGGAGAAATAAAGTGGGGTATTGCTACAGTGTGAAAAGACTCATAGTATTCAGAGTTATGTCTGCTTTTGACTTATTCTATGATTCTAGGAAAATAATTTAACTTATTTATTTGTACTTTTTGTTCTCTCTTTTCTTGGTACCATGGGGCAGTAGGGACAATTCATTTTTCAAAAGCATTCTAAGATTCACCAATTTTAGGTTTTCTACAATATTACTGTTAACACTATTACATGTTTTCTATGAAAAAAATCATCTTTTCAGATGAAACCTGATAATCGTTTTGCTGGTTGTTAGAGGAGTTGGACAATAGTTAGGATGAGGTAAGTCAATCGACTTGTCTCCATTTTATTCCAGTAATGCCTTTGCTGCTTACTCTTAGAAGCCTGTGTTTAAATTAAGTTTGGGTTACAAGTGACATTTGTGGTGTTGATATAGTGAATCCTAGTCTGTATAAATGACAAGGATGTAGTCAAACATAATTCCTAGTAATCTGCTGAAGAAAAGACATATCCTAAAACAAGAAGGTTGCAGTCAAATTGACAATGAGTAATTTTACACACAAACTTGAAGAGAAATTGGATAAGTTTGACACATTGATTTTTCTTGGAGATAAATTTGCTTAAAGATGCTAGAACATTTCGTGCGCATGTGCGCTGTGTATGTGTGTTAAAAATATCAATATTTACAATCATCATAGGTGGTAGGTGATGAATCTAATAATATATTGTAGATTCCCATGTTACTAAAAGCTACTTTATTTTCACCTAGTTTCTTTCCATTAAAATGATTATTGTACAATGTCTTTACTTAAATCAAAACAACTTTAATTTATTTTGAAATTAAAATTTTACTTCATGTATAACACATACAAAGTTTTGTTGACTTAAGCAAGGAATACGTGTGGTTTAGAAGGTAGAAAGTTGGCCTCTGACTCAGGAAGACCTGGGTTAAAGTTGGGCCTTTATGACATATTGGCTGGTTACCTGAGCAAGTCACTTACTCTGTCAATACTCCAAAGGACTCTCTAGTACTGTAAGTTAGAGGAAATATGCTGACATGCGTTGGCAGAAGGAGCATCCTCATCAGGAGTGTCCTGTGCCAATGAAACCAGAGGTACCAGAAAAAAAGGAAGAAGAATTCTAGCCCATCTGATCCTAAATTCTCATCCATATGACAATATGGATGGTGTACAATAGAAAGTTGAGGTAATCATAAAAATAAAACTTTTAGCCAAAGTCTAGGTTATAACAGTAAAAAAAAAAAGATGAAATTTGAGCTTTTAGCTGTCTTTTAATCTTTTCACATTATAACATACTATAAATGCTGAATGTCAACAGTTTAAATAATGGCATATATAATTTTTAAAGGATAAGAAAATTGATTCTTTTACACAGTGAACCAAGAGCCTCTCTCTTTAACTATTTCCACAATAAAAATTGCTAAAAAAATTTTTTTTGGTAGTTGGGAAAGGGAGAGTCAACTCTCTAGTGGCTACCTAAAGTAAAACTACTCTGTAAATGTACCCACTAACAAAACATGTTTTAAAAAATATTATTGACAAATATGTTAACAATGAAATACACAGAGTGCTTTTTTTTCTTTTTATAAATTTAAGTCTGTCACGGCAAAGCTAATAAATCTAAAGATGCGAGCAGTGATAACTCCTGTGTTGGATACTGAATTTTTCTCTATGTCTTATTGCAGAAAAAAGTTTTCTTGAAAAATTTTTTCTATTGAGAAGCCATCAGTTACTTCAAGTGCCTAGCATGATTTAGATTTTAAAATTTTCATTGTTTTTCACTTGAAATCAGAAGCCACATACATATAAAAGGAGTAGGATGAGCAAGTACACATATAAAAACTATATTACAAATGACTAGGGAGGAGGTTGATGTGAATAGAGAGAGATATAGATAGGTATAGAGAGAGTGTTATATATCCATTGGCAAACCATCTAAAAAATATACTAGAAAGATGGACAAAAACACTACTGGAAAACTATCTGCATGAATGACAACTTTATAAAACTTTTAAAAAATGAGAATACCTTTAAAAATACATTCTGTAAAAAACATAGAAAAGTACATGTATGTATTATGACCAAGGAATCACATGAAATGACATTGAGATATTTTCTAAGATATTGTTACTATTCTGTTGATACCATTTTAATGTATTAACAACAGATCAGTACAGTGAGGCTCTTTCAGAGCTTTTCAGGAGATATTTGGAAAACAATTCTAGAACATTCTAGCTTTGTCATGGTACCATTGGAGTAGCAGCACTAAAACTTTTCAACTGGAAATGTTTTCTCCTATTGCTAAAAGGCAACTTGTTGGAGTCACTTCTTAAATGGTTTAACACTTCCACAGGCAGAATAACAGGGTTAATAAGGCCTAACCTGAAACAATGCGATAATTTGCTCTATTTTGATGGTGGCATTTTCATTTAAAAATAACTCATCAATAAACTACTTGAAGGAAAGGAATCATATGCTTCTGGATATATCCAGTATACATTGATGTGGGAAAACACACCCATTGGGGAACAAGGAAAAGGGACAAGCACTTATTGATCACCAACTAGATACCAGGCACTGTACTATGGGCTATATAAATATTGCCTAATTTGATCTCATTTGAATTGATAATCATTCTATCATTTACTTCATTTTCATAAAGTACATATTTGATAGTATAATATCCCTGAGTTTATTTGTATTAATGTAACAATACAAACAAAACTATTCCTGAACTTGAAGAATTGGAAAATGTCAAGGTAAACCTTCAAGGTCTGTCTTCTCTTTGAAGCCTCCTTGTATAACTATACAATAGTATTGACTCAAGAAGTAATGCTGAGCACTGGAATTGTTCAGTCAGCATTTTAAACTATTATGAGCTACCTTCTGAACCATTGCCAAGTTAATAGACAATGAAAGATAATGAGCTTGAAATTGGGTGTTAAATTGCATTTTTGGTTCTCTCCTTTTTTCTTGAAGTTTAACTGTTTCCTGCAGAAACAAAGTCTTGTTTTGATATGTAACTATGTAAATATGTATTTTTAGACCAGGAAAAGGAAAAGTGAGGAAAAGCCAAACAACTGTATTCCATGTGTCATGGTTATATATTAACACATGGAAATTAAAATATGATAGATTATAAAACTGTAGATTGCAAACTACACTGAATTTATGTAAAATCAAGACATCACATTGGAAGAATTTTTAAAAAAGTATTACTCATGGCCTAGCACGACCATCAAACACATAAACCAGATTTATTTGAGATTAATGGCTCAAAATTTTAGCAGGGTATTTGTGTTGCCATTTCAAAAATTTTCAATTTTTTGATTCAAGAATAAGGTATTAGACAATGAACACAAAGGCCTGATACCTAAAATTTTATCTCCTTTTTTGCTTAGATTGACATATTTAAACTAGAATATGTAGTTTAAAAATTTTTGTTGTTGTTAAAATGTATAGTAGGTATTAGATCCTTTACAATCATCTTTCAAATAGTTCAGAAAGGAGGCAACGGCACTCTCTAATGTCATTCACCTGAATTTTTGAGTACTGGAGATTTCATTATGATAGGAAGAAAGGCTTATCCTCATTAGTATAATTGTAGATTCTTTCTTTTACTTCCTTTTAAACTAATGAGTTGCATTAATCCAGGTTCATTTTTATAAGCCTCCTGGGTCCAAATGTAAAGGACAGTCATCTTAGAAAACAATAAATTTTTTAAAAAGCATGTAGCGTGCATTAAGTGCACGTATTTCATAAGACCTAGGTTAATACAACTGGCATCCAGTTTAATTAATCCTTGTTAGTGTAACAACTAATATCCCTCCCTAGCATGTTTCCTTTAAACATTAGTATGTTAATTGTTTTTTTTAAAGATTTTTCTTTGTACTTCAATATGGCATTATACCACGTAAATCTATTCTCAACAACTACCTTATAAAGATGTTTTCTTATAATATCTGGTCTCTTGCAGAAATTCTGAAGTCTTTTAAAAAGCTGTTCAGGTGTAGAATACAGATATTCAGCTGCAGGAAAAACAGATACATTTTTAATGAAACAAAAACCTCAAAGCACACACTCGATATTAGTCACTTTACTAATTAAAAATGCATATTGCTCTGTGCCGCCTCATGTTTTACATTATTTAAGCATGATTTTATAAGGTTACCTCAGCTCACAAGGATGTTTAATGCTAAATAAGACTGTGTAGTTGTGCTGTTTAGACATCTCCTTTGGGTGATTAAAATACATTATTCTAATGTAACACAATGCATATGTGATACATTTAGTGATGAGATTTCAAAGAACTGGTAGTAGAGCTGTATGTACCCTGTACAACAGTTGCATGTTATTAACCATTAAACTGTTTAAATAATTTGGAGTGATTTCCAGTTCTCCATTTTTCTCTATGTCTATCATTTTCTAAAAATCTGTAAGCTATTGCAACAGCACTGACCTGCTTATAAAAATCCATCATTATGGGATGTGTATGCTAACAATGAAGAATGCTATTTGAAAACTTGCTTTTTTGTTATCTTGAAAGAACAGATGGTAAATATAAGCTTACTCTAATGTATTAAAACACATAAAATTTTCCTTAACACTAACATGTTGACTTGCCAAATAAACAATTGCTCTTGCCTAAGTTTATTTTCAAACTTTATAATTTAGCATGAATCATGTATTAAATCTCAACAAAGAAGAAATTACATTAAAAATAGCTACCTGGAAATATTTCCGGATAAACCAAATCTTTGGGACACAGTGGGTAACAACCACAATATACAGCTTCTAACCTAAAGACATTTTTAAAACGGGGGGGGGGGGGCGAGGGGGAAGGGTTGAGGGTGGGTGAGAACAGAAAACAAGACATTAATAACTTAATAACTTAAGTCAGAAACTTGTTTTGTCCATCGATGTTAACTGTATAAACTAAGAGTTAGCTGGGACAAGGAAAAATGGTCAGCAGTCAAATACTTCTAAATGCCAAAGTTGCTCTTTTAAAAGATTTTATTGATTATATATGAATTTCATAGAACAGAACCAACAGCATATGTTTTGTTCACTGAATAAATCAAAGCGCAGCTCTGCATTTTTTTGTTTTTTAAATACTGTTTAACACATTTTATAATCAGCAGATAAACACATGTAACAACATGGTAAAGTATGGACAGCTTTTCTTAATAATGCTACAAAAGCCTAGAATGTTCATTTTTCAAATATGTTTAAATACAATACCAACGACCTCACATGTAACTGTACTCCCCCCACCCCCAAACTGTTAACATTTAATAGCTACTCTAAAAGCATCAGAAAGGGTTTATAATCTTTTAGGATGGGACATTTTCATTTTAACTTTATGATTCACATTATTACGCAGATTGTAAAACTTTGTTTTTTCATAATCACTAGTCAAGATTCCTTTGGCAAAACACCTATTGGTTCCTAGACACTGTGCTTTCATTTGGTAACAAGCAAGATTCTCATAATACCAGAAGAGAAAACTTTTATTATTGTACAAATAAGTCATAAAGTTTCACTGTGTGATGGGAACTTCCCAAGGACAACGAATGGGAAAGTGACTGTCACGTAACCTTTTTCTGGCTAAAAGGGTTAAACAAAAAAGAAAGTATTTTACTTTGGTGGATTTTTCCTCCTCTGTATAATGGCTATTGATCTGACATATAATAAACTTTAAAGATACCACTGTAATTTCTGTTGGCTAGAAATTACACAGTGAAATTCAAAACACTTCTTAAATATGTTTATTTTATGAGAGACTTTGATTTGCATCCAAAACGCTGACCAAAGGAGGAATTTTATTTTGAACTACAGATTTTTTTTTTCAACTCAGGAATAATTTGAGGTCAAGTCAATGTTTACCTTGTTTATTTACAGTGACAAAACAAATGCAATTTAAACTGTTTTTAAGTATGTGATATTTTCCCTATTTCATTAAATTAACTCAAATTAGTTGAAAAGAACTGCATTTATGTTGTTGCTGCAAAGTTTTGAAAAATAGGCAGTTTTAAAATTTGTTCTATAGGAGTGACAAATAGTTCAAATAGGAGTGACAGAATGACAGAGATAACAGGAGCTAGTAACAAATTGCTAGTTTGGAGTAGAAACTAATGTCAAGTACTTTCTATATATTAGTTGTAAGCACACAGGAATTCTTGTTGCAATCATAATATGAACTGCATTGTGATTGTACTTTCAAACATTAATGATCATATTGAATACCAAATTCTGCAATATTTTTTATTAGCAAAAGCACAATGGAATTCACTTTATCTGAAAGCATTTAGCTTTTAAACAGTATGCCAGTTCTGAAGGCAAATGGATATGAATATTTTCTTCTAATTACACAAAAGCAAAAAAGTGAGGTCACAGGCATTTCAGTAAGAACATAAGCTATCTGCTCTTAAGTAATAGATCTGAACAGAAGTATTTGGTTTCCCAAAAGAAAATTCCAGGCCAAGGTTGCATTTTGAGTTAGTAAATGAGTATGTATATCATCCCTTTCCCCAAAAGCTCTGCAAATTAAAATTCCATCATAAAAGACTGAAATGTTAGCACTTTGTTGTTGGGGGAAATCCCCAAATCTCAGATTGATACTCTTTTTGGGTGAATTACCTTACTGGTAATTTTATTTGTAATGCATGCAGCAAAACAATACAAAAAAATTTCTGTACCATCCAATTATAAAATTACACTCTCTTTTATCTAGATCCATGACTGAAACTTAAACTCTATTTAAATAAACATTTTGGTTTTGAAGTGACTTTGTAGCAAATTAAATAGTATGTTATCTTAAGTTTTTGCACATTTCTGGCATTTTGAAGAAACGTATCATATCATGACAATAATACAAGTATTCATCATTTCAATTCATACGCGCTACCAGTTAAATAATAAATAGGGTTCCAATTGATCTATTGTAAAAATGGCTAGTAAATGACCTTTTTATTCCAATTAACAAATCATCTGCTAAATCTATGAATCTTAATATTCAGATCTATTCACTTCAATTCATACAATTTATCTGCAAATAGTTGTTGGGCTTTTGATTCTAAATATAATTAGCTGATAATTTTGCTTGGCTGAATTACTTTTCTGTGGGGCCTGCTAAGGCTCTCAGTCGCATTATCTAGCAATAATGAATCTGATAGGTGAAATTTTTTACTGTAATGAGGATGAGACACAGTTGTGACACCTGAGTCTAGTAATAACAGAAGACTGCTAATTATCGACAGCACTTTTTTGTGTGATGCACGGAGAAAAAAATCCCTCATTATTAAAAAATAAAAAGTTACAATTATAAGTGACACCGGAGGAGAGTAAATAAAATGGAGTGATTAAAACATTGCTGCTTTAAGGGTGTTTTTAATTAAGTGGAAATGCTAATGTTGTCATACTTAGCAGATGGGATTAAAATTAGTTATTGTAAGTAACTCATATTTTATGTTATGGTTTCCACAGCATGTCTACAAGATCTAAGAAAGTGATACATTCCATAAGACATTTTAAAAATGAAATTC